>CAUYSK010047862.1:0-13796 GCA_963575035.1 Avahi laniger
AAGCTCCTGGGCTCAAGTGATCCTCCTGCACTGGCCTCCCAAAGCGCTGGAGCTACCACACCTGGCCTCGATCAAGTCTTTATGTGGATATCTATTTTCATTTTGCTTGTATAAATACATAGCTAGGAGTGTGATTGCTACGAGATGGTAAGTGTGTGCTCAACTTTATAAAAACCCATACGATGTGGCTGTGCCAGTTTACATTCCCTCCAGGGACGTTCGAGAGTCCAGTTGCTTCACATCCTTGCCAGCTCTTAGTATTGTCAGTTTCATTTTTCTAAATCTACCCATTCGATAGGCATATAATGTATTTCATTGTGGCTTTAGTTTGTATTTCCCTAATGGCTAGAGCTGCTAACCATCTTTCCCCATGTTTACTTGCCATCTCCCTCTGCCCTTGGGGGATGTGCTCTTACACATTTTCAGTATCAATTTCCTTCTATTATATATACTCTGACAATCATATTGGCAGAATGTTTTTGGAGGATTACAATGAAATAATTCAAATTTCTTTTTCTTAACCCAGCTCCTGGTACGTAGCTGTTGCTATTGTTTCTTTTTTGTTTTAAATAAATGGTTTTGGTCAAAGAGTAACCTTTGGGGTCATGGACATCTGAGAAGCTGAATGACACGGTGGTCCCTTTTTCATGAAGCGGGGAACAGAGCGTGAGGGATAGGGGTCTGCTGATGAGAGGTGGGGAGGGTTTGGAGAGCTGAAATCGCAGATACGGAGATGAATGGCTGAAGGATGTTCTGGAGAGCTGTGCAAGTCTGCCACCCTGAAACATCAGCTTTTGTCCCACAGGTGACCGGTCATTAAGGATGTGAAGACAGAAATGTCCACGTTAGGTTTGCATTTCAGAGGCCCAAATGGGGCGGCGCCCTGATACGTAAGCTATTCTGACTGCGTGTCATTGGCAGTGGCTACACTATGAGCAGCGTCCTATCGAGTAAGAAAGTTATCACCTCAAACCCCAAAGAATATGGGGGGGGTGACACCATAGACTTCTACAGAACTGAAGGACCATGTCCGGTGGAGCTGCCTCTGTGGACCTGATAAAAGGCTCCACTGGCCCCCAGATGTCTTCTGTGCAAACATAGACAAGACCCGAAATCCTACCTGCTGTCCTTGGGATCTGACGTGACCATTTTCACTGGGTCACTTAATGTCATCTTATATTGATGGAGGATAATATATCATGTCAATCTTATTAGCAAGCCTTTAATTTCTCTTATTGCCTTTTAAAATCTTCCTTGTCAAAATTCCCCATGAGTGTACAAATATATTTTGATTGTAAACAATGCCACTCAAAAATATGCTCACTAGCTATTGCAAGGATGTGGAAACAACCCAAGTGCCCATCAATTCATGAGTGGATTATTAAAATTCGGTATATGTATACAATGGAATATTACTCAATTATAAGAAACGATAGTGATCTAGCACCTCTTATATTTTCCTGGATAGAGCTTGAGCCCATTATCCGAAGTGAAGTATCACAAGATCAGAAGAATAGGCTCCACACGTACTCGCCATCAAATTGGCACTGACTGATCAACACTATGGTGCTCACACGGTAATAATATTCTCCAGGGATTAGGGGGCTGGGAGGGTAAACTCACAACTAATGAACGCAGTGAGCATTGTAGAGGTGAAGGGCATGCCTCTAATCCTCGCTTGGGTGAGGCAAAGACATAAAATGTAACCAAAATGTTTGTACCCTCATAATATCCTGAAATAAAATTACAGATTTTCAAAAAAAAAAAAAGGGAATCACAAACGATGTTGTTAGTAAATTTATCTTTTTTCCCCACTCCCCAGTAAATTTTAAAAAGTAAAATTATAAAAACTTTTTAACCTTTATATTAAACACAATCAGCAAAATTAATAATTCACCAGATATAAGATGAGCAACATTGTCAGTGGCAAGTAATGCCATTATGAATGCTTTCTTTTTCTTTCTTTCTTTTTTTTTTCGTGAAGTGGAACCAAAATATTGCTTTGTATAGGATTTTTATTTTTCATTACCTTTAAAATAAAGGCAATTTTAGTAGTTGAAGATTATCATAAGAAGGAAATAATTATATATTTTAGTTGTAAATTCTAGGAAATTTAGTTAATCACTTTTTACAACAATGTGTAGCCATGATGAAAGAAAAGTTACTAGTTGACGGTTGACTATCTTATAAGTAAAGCGCTCTAGCATGTTCCATTTGCAACCGAATTCTTTATTATGCTGAATTTGTATTGAGTTCCTTCCACACTTGTGAAGCTGCCCTTTACAAATCAACAAAGGGGGGTGCAAGGTGAGAACTATTAAGGGCCTAGAACTCTATGAAGGCACAGGCCTAGCTAAAAATAGTGATAATAATCAGCCACGGTCTCCCCATTTGCTTCTCTGTAATTGCTACTCTGGAGTCACATAGCTGGTAGTCATAGGATTCTTAACTTTCTCTGTAACATCACCTTTTCAAAACCTGAAGGTAGTTTCTGAGATTTTTTCCAGGCCTGGCATTCCAGCAGATTGGTTGACCCACCCAGAACTGCTGCCCATACCAAGAAACTGACTCAACTGTAACTGCCACCCCAACCCAGGAACTGACTCAACACAAGAAGATGATTTCTGCACCCCTATAATTTTGTACCAAATTCGACCAATTAGCAAACCCAATTGCCTAATCCTTTGCCTGCCAAACTCTTTAAAAACTTCTCTCTCTCAAATTCTCAGGGAGGTGCATTTGAGAAATTCCTCCTGTCTCCTTGCTTAGCATTATGTAGAATTAAACCCATTCTCCATTGCAACCATGACTGCCTCCATGTATTGGCTCTTCTCTGTGTAGGCAGCAACATTTGCTTTCCTCTTCTTTCCATTAAAATATATTTATATAAATATTCTTAAAATGAGACCTAATAAATAGGGATTAAATCGAATTTATGGCACCAAAATGTGTGATAGGTGACCCAATGTATAAAAATTAGTTTTAGATTCAAAAAAAAAAAAACCTTAGCATATTAGCATAAAGTAGTATTAGAGAATCCCAAACTTTTCAAAGACTTCACAGAGAAATTCTACAGGAGACTGAGAGTAGAAGTAAAGTAGAAAAAGATGAATTCCATGTGATCTTTAGGAGCCAATAATCTGCTCTGAAGCAACAAACGGCATAAGGATCGCATCAAGGCAAGAATAAAGTGAATTTGTATAAAATAGTAGAACAGTTCGATAGGATATTTTGTGACTTTCAAAGCTTACACATCTAAAGTCTGAACCAAATAAACCTGAAGTTTCTTGAAATCATACAAAGTGCTATTAGTACCACCCTAATCTAGCACTCAGATGTGTAACTGTGTCAAATTCTGCTTTTGTGTCTTCATAAAGGACATTTCCAGTGTTTAAATACACTTCGCAAATGAAGAGAAGCATGCGGATATACTGAACAGCAAGTACAGATCAGCTGCTTTTCTTTGGTTTGGTTACACATTGCAATTCTATATTTTTATCTAAAATATCAGCTGTTGTTATTTTCACTGCTCTTAGAATGAGTTTAGATTATATAAGTAGAATGTAAAATATCTGTAAAATTAAAATTAACAATAATTGGAAAATCCCAGCACCCTCCCCTTCAGCAACTCTTTACAAAAATAACCAACCAAACAAACAAAAACCACAAAAACAAAAAACCCAGCAGTTGTTCGAGCCTTCTTATGGAAAGGGGATTTGAAAAGAAAAGTATTTGGTATGCCAATGCATTTGAGGGATCTATTCACTAAGCAGTCCACCTCTCTTCCTGTCCAGAATGTTTGAAATTCTAGGCACACAGGTGTTTTACTGAAAATTAGTTGCACACCAGCTTCACCCACAGACACTGCTATGGCTTTAAGACAATACAGTATCCTTATCATCCATATTGTCCTTGATGGTTTGATGACCTCGATGAGTAGTACTGAGAGAAGAATCATGAAGGTGAAATGTTATGTCCAATGGCCTTTAGTTTCCGTGTAGATCGATTTCCCATAGAATAATACTCTAGGCTTATCTCTATCCACTCTCCTTCACAGAAACAATGAATTATTGCACTATTGAGTTACAGAAGGGGAACTACGCATACATAGGTCATCTCCTTTCTCCCTTTCTTCAGGTTTTGTGTTTCCTTGACTGTAGAAAGCATGTCCTGTGATAAACTAGCAGTAAAGGCTCTACTTTGGTGTTAGTAAGTCTGTGGATTTCCAGGAATTCCTGTAACTTGTGGGGTGTTCTTTGGGATTTATAGCAAACACTACAAAGCTCACGGCCATCAAAATTATTTCCTTCTATTTACCAGAACCCTTTCAGCCAGGAGAGAGCCTGTGGCTAATTTGGTCCAATGGCTTATAAGGTGAAATAGCCTGTGATATTTGCAGGTAGGGCAATTATAAGCTCGTGAGTGATTATCCTGTCTCACTTTTGCTGACCCCACAATTGGTAGCTCTTATAGATGGCACAGCTACAGGAAGGGGGAGCTTTAGGCCTACAAATGCCTGGTTCCAGAACCATCCCCTCAACCACATCAACCATGTGTTTTTTTAAGAACCCAGCTGGAATAGGGTTCATGAGTGTGTGACTTACGCAGGTGCACAGGGCTCTGGGATTAGAAACTCTCGGTGTTTGATTTAATGCTTTGTGGTTGCCATCTTAAAATTCTTAATATTTTTGAACAAGAGGGCTCATATTTTCATCTTGCACTGGAGTCTGAAAATTTTATAGTCAGTAATGAGTCCAGGAAAATCTGATAGGAGAGGATTTTTAATGGCTGACAATAAAGTCTACTATAGCTAGAATAAAAGAAAACCAGAATTTACTTAAGGATATTATTTAGCTACTAAATTTATGTGCTGGATTTCAGAAGCAATGCAAACAGGAAAACTGTCCAACCCATACCAGAGAAATATTCATTTGAAAGCCTATAGCTGCCGCTGCCGCAGCAGCAACTTTCTGACCCTCAACACACAGGGTGCCAGGGACTGGCTAACAGACATACTTATATAGCTGCTATTTAAAAAAAAAAAAGGAAAAGGGAAAAAATTTATGCCTTTGCTTGCCAGAGAAGGCACATAAACTCCTCCTTATAATTTTAGTTCAGCTTTTCAAGTCTTGCATGGGAGCCTATTTGGTGGAACCTTGTCAGTTTTGGAAACTTAGCTTCAAGAGAGTGAGCAATCAGATTTTGCCTTTCCATCTTCTAGTATAGAGGAAGAGATGTTTATTGGACCAATCTGCAACATTTGTCAGAGGCAACAGTGGTCTATCTAATTCTGGGATTCAGAATCGGGAAGCAGTCCATCCCAAGACATCACCCTAAATCAATTAGAATGCCTTGTAGATATCTTAAACATATCTCTTAATGATTTAATTTTCTCCAATACCACCCAAACCAGTGGATATCTCTGCATTGTCTTTGCTTTGTTTTTAAAATTTTATCCATATAATTCTCTATAAAAGGATTTTTAAAACAAGCAAACCAAAACATGACTCTGATCACTACGCTTCCCTGTTTAACCACTCCTTTATGACAGGACAAACTATTTGATCTGTGGGTACATTCAACATCTTAATATGTGCTCTCTATCTTACCTTTTATCCAGCCTCATGTTTTTTCACACTCCATATTCTGCTCTATGTTCCATCCAGTTGAACTTCTTTTTCTAGTTTATGTGTGATTGTTTTGCATGTAATGTTCTCCTACCTATCTTCCAACTTCTGTCTGCCTTCAGTTGGCTGATTCTTTTTTTTTTTTTTTTTTTTGTGACAGATTCTCACTCTGTTGCCTGGGCTAGAGTGCCGTGGCATCAGCCTAGCTCACAGCAACCTCAAACTCCTGGTCTCAAGCAATCCTACTGCCTCAGTCTCCCAGGTAGCTGGGACCACAGGTACGCGCCACCATGCCCGGCTAATTTTTTTTTTTTTTAGTTGTTTGGCCAACTGTTTTTTTAGTAGAGACAGGGGTCTCACTCTTGCTCAGGCTGGTCTCGAACTCCTGAGCTCAAACGATCAGCCTGCCTCGGTCTCCCAGAGTGCTAGGATTACAGGCAAGAGCCACCACGCCCAGCCAGTTGGCTGATTCTTATTCTCAGGTAAGAACTTGGCTTAAGCTCACTTTTTCTGAGAAGTTTTTCTCACTGTCCCCCTCCCTCTGTGAAGACTGAAGACATCATTGTTTTGTACATTGAATGCATCTTTATGCCTAACAAAATTCCTCAAAGATAATAAGCTATCAACACATACATGGGAAATAACGTAGAATGAACGGACAAGTGAATGGATAAATACATAAATCAATGATTAAATGAAGAAAACTGTAGTTCTGGCTTCTATTTAAATTTTCTACTATTAGTTGATTCTATTTTCTTATATAGTGAGATGCTATGAAGTTCTGAAGACCTCAGTTGCATCTTTGGATATTCTATGGGTTTATTAATTCAACAAATGCCTCTCATACAATGCCTAAACACCAGCCACTATGGCTTTGTATTTTTGGACACACATATTAAATACCCAGGATCTCAGTTTCATCATCTGTAGTATCAGAGGAATAATATTTATCTCACTAAATTCAAAGGTTTATTGTAAACATCAAATAAACTTATAAAATTAATATTCTTTACTCTTAGTGTTGTTAAATAGTTGGGTTTTCTCTGTAGATGGTACTTACATTATTTACAAGGATTTAGAGAATTTTATTCCTATTAAAACATAAATATATGATTTACATTACTATTATATGAGTAGATTATGTTGAGACTAGTAAGTAGTTTAGAATAAGATGTTCGACTTAATTAAAATATGTTCTGTATCATTTGTCTAATTTGTGATGTCCATTGCAGAAGTTTAAGGTACAATTGTATTTTTATACTTCACTTGGGATTTGCAACCTCAAAAAATATTAATACTCCAAGGAGTTTTGGACTGCTTCTTGAGTACTGTGTTTCTCTTACATCAACACTGCATTCAGTCTGCCTTACCACCCAAACTATCTGTAAATATATCTATATCTATAAACTGTACTACTGCACTTGTACACTGTATCTCAGAAATGACAGTTCAAGCCAGGTTAGAATAGGAACTATTCTCTCTCTGACATGAAATGAACTAAATACAGAGAAACACAGAAATAAATGATCAGGAGGAGGAAGGGTAATATGTGTGAACATCTGTCACGCCAAACTCTAGTGTTCCCACTCATGCTTTGTATTTTATCTTTCCCAAAGTTAGACCTTGCACTTCAAGGAGATGTTCTGAATTACACTAATTTGACTACCAGTCAAAATGTCCATTATTTGCACACTTTGCATTTAAAAAATTCTGTTATAAAATCTCAAATGCATTTTGAACATTACTCATGGATTTAAACCTATAAAGATAACTGTGCTATTTATTCACATAACCTATAAAGACCTCTGCAATTTTTCAAGTGTCTAATGTTTCATTCATACCATCAATTTAATACCAAACATATTCTTTTGATTTCGTATACGTTGCTCTTTTCTGCTGAAAAAACCTTTCCTCATGTTCTCATGTTTTTTGGTTTTGTTTTGTTTTTGTTTTCTTAGTGTTTCTTTTTCCTTTATGTTCTGCCCTCACATTTTTTCCTGTATATTTTTCTTTCATTTCACTAAATACTTTTCTGACTTCTTTGACTTTTGCACCCTTTTATGTAACAAGGCGTATCCCTTGTCCATGGTGCTTATCGCATTCATAGTGTTACTTTACTTTGTATGTACAGTTGATTGATTTCTGTCTTGCCCTGTAGATTATATGAACCAAGAGACATGTCTCTTCATGCTCACAATTTTAATTCCAGCACCTGGCATGTTAATTTTCACATAAGAGGCTTTCAATACATGGCTTAAAATGAATAAATGATTCTCAAATCCCCAAGGTATGAGGTAGGTGGATTTATAAGTCAAATTGGCACACACTGAGTCAAGTTAAATACATAAAATATTATTATTATATAAAATATAGGAACAGAAATATAAGAAAGAAGAAAGAAGGTTGAGAAAGGGCACTGCCATTCATGGTGTCTTCTACTTTATGGCATTCTATGATAATTCTTACTATAAATTCACATGTTTTTTAAGTGAGAGAAAGGGATACAAAGAATTTAAGTAATTCAATTCCCTACACCTAAGAAGCGGTTAGACTGGGCTGTGTAACCAGATCTAATCATCTCCAAAGCCCACCCTCTTTCTTCATTATCCTACAATTGAACTACTTAGAGCATCATAACCTCTGATTCCCTGTGAGATCCTCTTCAACCTGGGCTTTGGACTCTCAAGCCTGAAGAATTAGCTATGTGGAAAGTGAAGTTTAAACCTATCTTAGACTCGTTTCTTCTTAATTGCGTTTTCTCTCTCTTTTTCCCCATAAGTGCAGTCATAACTTAAATGCTTCTGCAATTGTTGATGACTACACTTACAATATGCCAGATGTTATCTCATTTAAATTGTGCCCACACACTGCAGGTGCAAAATAGAGGCCACAATTGAGCAAATTTGGACTTAAGTATTTCTATGTTTTCATTTAATCTATATGCTTGGTCCAATGTAAATCATTTTCTTTAATTTTTTTCTGCTTTCTATTTGCCTAGCAGACTTTTTAAATATTACTTAAAAAGTTCTGAAAAGTGAGAATGGTATATACTTTTTTTTTTAGAATTAAAAAATTTTTGCCTCTTAGGTAGATTTTATGTTTTCCCAGACTACAAAGAGAATAACCTTACACACTTTTATTTGCACAAATACAATATACCTGAACCACTCATGCTTTCCAGAGAAGAGAGTACTTTATGGAATATGGTCACAAAACTTTAAACATCAATAAGCAAATGAATCTGCTATGATGCCACAATTACTCTGCATTTGTTTTAAGGGCTGAGCTCTTTTACACTTCTCTTAATTTTTAAAAAATGTGTTCTTTGTTCACTCTTCCATGCTATCATGTCCAAAAATGTAAATCTTGTTATCCTTGTGTGGCATCCACAGTAGTGTTTCTATTGGCTGCTATACCTGAACTAGTGAGGAAAGAAAATGAAAAACTTTAAAATGCCTACAAGAACGTTCATCTTAGAATATATGCTAAGTCACTATTTTATAGCATCTGAGCAACTAATGTATTTCATTAAATTCAAGACAGAGTCAATTCTATGACACACTATTATTTTAATTACTGTTAAGAAAGAATAAGAGAACACTGCAAATTAACATGTATCTCAGTATTTTTTTATTATTTCATACTATAGACAGCATCATTTAGACTCAATTTAGACTTGTTTTTTATTTATCACGTTTATATACATTAAAAATAAAAGAGAAATAATTTTGTTAACCTATTCCTAAAACACTTTTCATTCAATTTGACTCTTCTGAATCATAAAATTGCTAATCTCTATATTTTACCTCAGAATAACATACCTGTGACATCACGAGTATTGGTGATAAAATGATGTAGAATTCCTTTAAAAATTCTCTACTTTTGTTTCCAAGATATTTTTCCATGTCAATTATTTCCATTCTGCAGAAGTGATTTTGTTCTCTTGAATTTTTCAGAGGGTTTATGGAATATCTTTTGGCAACAACGATGATTTCTACCATATATTTTTTCAAGTGGTTTTTAAATGCCCTGTCGATTTAAAAATAGAGAAGCTATAGTTGTTGGAGGGTATTAGAATATATAACCCCAAAATATGCCTCTTTGGCCTGAGGATTACTTTGAGCTAAGGGCACTGAAAATATGGCAGATGTAAGAAGGGCACTCCGACCCTCCCCTTCCTCTTCTTCAAGCAGCAGATAAAACCCTTGTATGAAATATGTCCTTCCTACTCCAGAAGGAAAGACAAATTTTTATTATCATGAATGGGAAATTGAAACTGAAACAAATTCTGTACAAATACACATTCTTAAAATATTTCTTATATTCTTTTAGCCTCCCCACAGGGTTTCCACAATTGCCTCTCTTTGTTCAATCTCGTATAACAACATTTAGATTTTGTCATTTCTTTGGCTCTTCATTTCCTGTTGTGTGACGAGAACTCTCATGTCACATAACATATTAAGTACATTTGTAAGCTTTTCTTCTGTTAATTTGTCTTATAACAATTTAATTCTCAAGCTCAAACACTCTAAGAAGGTAGGGATAAAATTTTACCTCCCTGTGCATTATCTAATCATGTCACAAGAAATAACAGCCAAGGTTCCCCAAGCTCAGTCAACCACTGCCACTGCTTGGCCTATGACAATTTTAAGAGGCGTGAACATTTCAAAGAACTTCAAATATAAATACATACATGCACACAGTATATACATATTAATACATACATACATACATGAAGCTTGTTCTTAAATAAAAGTTAGGTAATCCAATAGTAAGCTAAGGTTGACTAGTATTATACCTTGCCCAGAAAAATGGTTTCGTTGAATATCTGTTGCCTTGTTTCTACTATAGTAATATGAGGTTCACAGATCCAGTGAATTATCGTACTATACATTTCCTCTCTGAAGATGTTCGGCTTAACCATTGTGCTCCTAGTTCTTTGGAATGCATGTTACTTTGTCTTCTCACCCTGCTCCTTTATATTATTCTTTAATTTACACCCATCTAAATAGTTGGAGAAATAGTCACTAAGCAATGCATAGCTAACATTTTATGGTCACTTATCTATTGTGAAGAAGACACTTTGATAGGTGTTTTAGATCTATTTGTTTTTAAACGAAACCTCAGGAACAATTCAGTGTTTATAATTGTCATTTTAAAATGCGGCAACAGGAGATTTGTTTGTTCATATAATTTAATCAATATAATCCATAGTATAGTTTATATGTTATAATAGAAATTTTATGTATCTTTTTAACTTGTCTTTTATATTCTAACTTTTACTTTTATGTATATTAGCCAAAATATATTAGCTTCTATTTTATTTTTAATACTGTTTTCTCCATTTTAGAAATATTTCCTTTATCATCACTGCACTATGCCAGGTTTATGCTTGATGAAATGCAAACCACAGTTGTTTTATTTGGAGTTTTAGATATCTGCCATAAACGGGACTGATTATATGCTCCTTCCAAACAAGTCCTGGTTTACGAAGTCCCTTGAAAACCTGATTAATCAAATTTCTTGATCATAGTTAGGATTTAAACTTGTATAGGAACAGGAAATAAGGATGAAGGATCAAGATCATAGACTATGAATTTGGGGCACTATCTTAATATTTTCTTAGGAAGTAAAGTAGCATATAGGAAGCAACAACCACTATAGCAGAGGAAGAAGAGGGAGTGTTCACTTTGAGTGGCATTTCCCAGCATAATGAAAAGGGCAAAGACTCACTTATAGCTGCTAGATTCTCTATTTTGAAGAAACACATAACTTTAAAATATATTCACTGGCACTGTCATAGAGTTGATTGAGATAAAATCTTGCTTAAATCTAAAGTAGAAGGGCTTATGTACCCTGGTGTCTTATATAACAACAAAAATGTTCAGAAAAATTTGTATTCAAAATCTTCATTATATGAACCACAAATTAGTCAGCCTGATTTAAGTTAAGCAAGCAAGCTGTCTTTATCTTGTCATAAAGAGAGAGGACTTAGTCATCCATTTCTTTGTTTGTCTGCAAAATGTACTGGTAATTCTGTCTGGGTATAAATGTGTATATGCCTGGAGGTGGAGGATGAAATATTACCCGAGGTAACATTCCCCCCATCAAGTTAGCGGGTCCAATTCTCTTCATTTACTTTAGGATCTGTGGCATGTTTTCTAATAGAATGCTTGAAGATATTGTTGTACTCAAGTTTTAATGTATAAAACTTTCATTGTAGCTATGGAAGGTAGAAGAAACTGAACTAAAGCAAAATTGAGCCAGGACTGTGCAAAGCAGTATTTTTAAAAGTTTTCAGAGAGTTTTAAATATATATGATGGAATATTATTGAGCCCCAAAAGGATGAAATTTCATTATCTGTGACAACATGGATGAGCCCAGAGGACATTATGGTAAGTGAAATAACCAAAGCACAAAAAGACAAACATTGCATGATATCACATATAAGTGGAATTTAAAAAAAAAAATCTCATAGAAATTAAGAGTAGAAAGTGATTACCAGAGACAGGGGAGAATGAAGGGGATGGGAAAATGTTAGTCAATGGATACAATGTTACTGTTAAATAGGAGGAATGAGTTCTAGTACTTTTACTCAGTAGGGTGACTATAGCTAACAATAACGTGTTGTATATTTCAAAGAGCTATAAGGGGTTGTTGAATGTTCTCACAACAAAGAAACTAAAAATATTTGGAGTGATGGATATACTAATTATCATTACTTGATCATTACATAATATATACATGTACTGAAACATTACATTATACCCCATAATACAGGGAAACCTTGGAGATATTGCAAGTTTAGTTACAGATTACCGCAAGAAAAGCTAATATCACAATAAAGTGAGTCACACACATTTTTGGTTGCCCTGTGCATAGAAAAGTTGTTTATACTATATTGTATCTTGTTAAATATGCAATAGTATTATGTCTAAGAAAACAATGTGTATATCTTAATTTAAAAATATTTTATTAAAAAAATAAATAAAAATACTTTATTGCTAAAAAATGTTAATGATGTTAATGATCATCTGAGCCTTAAGCAAGTCATAATATTTTTGCTGATGGAGGGTCTTCCTTCAATGTTGATGGCCACTGACTGATCAGGGGGGTTGCTGTGGAAAGTTGGGGTGGCTGTGGCAATGTCTTAGAATAAGACAACAATGAAGTTTGCCGCATGTATTGACTCTTCCTTTCACAAAAGATTTCTCTGTAAAATACAATGCTTGATAACATTTTATTCACAGTAGAACTTCTTTCAAAATTGAAATCAATCCTTTCAAAATCTGCCACTGCTTTATCAGCTAACTTTATGTAATATTCTATATACTTTGTTATTATTTCAACAATGTTCACAGCATCTTCACCAAAAGTATATTCCATCTCACTAAACACTTTCTTTGCTCATCCAGAAGAAGCAACTTCTCGTAGGTTCAATTTTTATCATGATATTGCAGCAATTAAGTCACATCTTTAAGTTCCACTTCTAATTTTATTTCTCTTGCTATTTCTACCATCTCAGTTAATGCCTCCATTGAAGTCTTAAACCTCTCAAAGTCATCCAAAAGGGTTAGAATGAACTTCTTTCAGTTATTGAGATTTATATTTTTGACCTCCTCCAATGAATCATGAATGTTCTTAATAGCATCTAGAATGGTAAATCCTTTCCAGAATATTTTCAATTCACTTTGCCTAGATTCATCATATAAATCACCATCTATGGTAGCTATAGCCTTACAAAATGTATTTCTTAAATAATAAGAAATGAAAGTAAAAATCACTCAATTCGTGGGCTACAGAATGGATGTTGTGTTAGCAGGTATAAAAATAACATCAAACTCCTTGTACAACTCTATCAGAGCTTTTGGTTGACCAGGTGGACTGTCAATAAGCAGTAATATTTTAAAAGAAATCTTTTTTTTTTCTCGGCAGTAGGTCTCGACAGTGGTCTCAAAATATTCAGTTAACCATGGTGTGAATGGATATGCTGTCATCCAGGCTTTGTTGTTCCATTTATAAAGCATGGTCACAGTAGATTAAGCATAATTCTTAGGGGTCCTAGGATTTTCAGTATCATAAATGAGCAATTGGTTTAAACCTAAAGTCACCAGCTGCATTAGTTTTGAACAAGAGAGTCAGCCTATCTTTTGAGGCTTTGAAGATAG
>CAUYSK010047865.1:0-13173 GCA_963575035.1 Avahi laniger
CAGCCTGAGCAAGAAGGAGACCCCGTCTCTATCAAAAATAGAAAGAAATAAATTGGACAGCTAAAAATATATAGAAAAAATCAGCCAGGCATGGTGGCGCATGCCTGCAGTTCCAGCTGCTTGGAAGGCTGAGGCAGTAGGATCACTTGAGCCCAGGAGTCTGAGGTTGCTGTGAGCTAGGCTGACACCACGGCACTCACTCTAGCCAGGGCAACAAAGTGAGACTCTGTCTCAAAAAAAAAAAAAAAAAAGCTAGTTTCAGCAAAACCATAAAACCCTCATCACTGGTATGCCAGACATCACCATTTACCTTATCTAAAGTCTATTTTGATTTTGGATATTTCTTCAAATTGGGACGAAGTCTCTATTAGCTGTTAAGTAATTCTACTTGATGAATGCTACTTGTTGTCACTGTAGCAGACACAGCGGCCTGGCTGTGCGGCCAACAGTGGCAGCTCTGATTTCGTGGTTGTGTCCACCCTCCTTCATGCGTCCATGTGCTCTGAGAAACCTGTTTCCCTTCCAGGGGTACATCATAATTTTGCCAAGCCAGTCATGGTCATTCGATTTTCTTTTTTGGTGATTGGTTTAAGGATGGGCTCTGATATAAGATAAGACATGAGTAAGGGTGCCCTGGGAGGCTTCTGGAGAAGGCGTCTTCTCCCCTTTTGGGGGCAGTTGTTGGATCTGCACACAACACCTGGAGGGGTGGTATCCATCTTTTGCCCCTGGCGGAAAGCTGACACATTGAGGAAGGCAGAGCAGAGAAATGGAGTGAATCTGGGTCCTTCGTAATGTCATTAAACCATCAAACCTTGGAGCAACCTATATTGAGCCTTTTTAAAAATGTGAGATGATTAATTTTTCCTAATGTGTAAGTGAAATTCAGTCAGGAATTTCTGTTACTTGCTTCCCCAGACACCCTAACTAATACTGCACAAAGGAAAATATCTATGTTAAGGCTGTTGGGGATAGAGCATTCTGCTTTACGGGTTCAGCTAAGACTTGGCTTCTAGAAGACTGGAAAAGCAGCATATTATTGAGCAAAGAGCCCTGGATTTAGGGGAAGAATAACTAGCTCGAAATCACACGTGTCATTTATTATTTGTGTGATCTCGGGCAGGTAATTAAATCTGTGAACCTCAGGTTAACAATATTAACTCATGGGCTGGCTGTGAAGGTCAAGTGAAGTAGTATGTGTGAGAGACCACCCGAGGGAGTCTCCTTGAGGATGCAGATTGCGTTGTGCTCATTTTTGTATTCTTATTCCACACTGGCTAGCATACAACAGCAAATGCATACTTTCAAAGCACCTACTCTGTGCTAGTATTTTTCATGTATTAAGCATTTAGCACGTATTTTAAAGTATTTTTCATGTATTAATTCATTTAATTCTCACAACAACACTGTATTATTACTCCCCTTTACAGATGAAGAAAGAGGTTCAGAGACATTAAGTAATTTGCCCAAGGTCACACAGACAGAAAGTAGTAGAGCCAACATTTAAACGCAAGGTCTTTCAGAGTCCAGCTAGGGTCTCAAATACACTATATTCTGCATAGCAGGGGCTCAGTATGTGGCAAGTGAGTAAATGATACTTTCAAGAGTTCAATTAATGTTTATTGGGTAAATGGGACATAGTAGTTGAATAACAAATTCTTTTTCTTGAGAAGGAATATTATAACATGATTTTCTTTTTCTGTTGGGGAAAAAAAAGAGGCTTTTCCAAGTTTAACAGGCTTCCATGACCATTTAGGGGGCATTTTTCATGGTAAAAAGAGTGGCTCCCACTCTCTGGCAACCACCTGCAGGATAGGGGTGAATACAGTGACTGTTCTCTCTTAGGCCCACAGAGTCTCTGGGATAAAGAACGCACCTAGTTTCTTTATTACCTCCTCTCCCAAATGGCTTTTGAGAACACGAGCCGGCACTAGTCACAGCCACGACTAGTCCTCAGCTAACGTTGGTTAGGAAGGTGAGTTTGTCTCATTGGTCGGCGTGACCCTGTTCACGGTGGCACTCCCACACCTCTGTCCCCGTCCTCAGCGTCAGCACTGCTTTGCTCAGCAAGCTACCACCCTGCCCACCCTCATTAAAATCTGGGGTCAACAAACAGTCCTAAAGGAAAGAATTCTAACAACAAAGTCAAACACGCAAATAATGGAAACAATAGATTTCATCCTAAGATATACAATTGACTCAGAGCTTAATGAACGTGCTCTTTCTCCTAGGACAATTAATAATGAGGTCTTTCTCAACTTCAAGAGGTCGAGCTGACAGCCCAATGGGAAGGAGTTAGTTTGGGAAGGATGCTACCAGAGTAACAAGTGACACTTTTTTTTTTTTACAAGTGACATCTTAGAAGGAGGCCACCTCCTCTTCTTGCCAGGCCATACATGTGGTTTTCTCAATGATCCTGCGACCTCTGAAGCATGTGGCCTTTCTCCTTCCCTCTGCATAACTCCTTTCCCTTCTTCCACGCCCCCTCGCTGTGACCTTCCCAGGGAGGTCACAATTTCCACTATTTGTCTAGAGTTTGTTATAGTATGCAGAAAGCAACCCTAGAATCAGTCTGTGCAGAAATACTGCTTTCAGATCACTCCATTATTCCAGAACTCACGCACCTTCTACATATAAACAAAGCAAGAAGTTTACAATTTTATAGACCAAAGGACCCAACAAACATTAAACTCTAAACCAGCACTCTGCAATAGATATATAACGCAAGCTACAGATGCCAAGTCACCATAGGTACTTTAAAATTTTCTGGTAACCACATTAAAAAAATGAAACAAGTGGAATTAACTTTAATAATATATTTTATTTAACCCAATGTATTAAAAATCACTTCAACATGTAGTACACATAAAAATTATTAATGAGATATTTTATGTTCTTTTATTTCATACTAAGTCTTTAAAATTCAATTTTACACTTATGGCATATCTCAGTTCAGACTAGCCACATTTTAAAAACACTTAATCAACCACATGTGGCTGGTGGCTACCATATTGGACGACTCAGCTCCATACTATTCATACTTTCCACATATTCGATTTTTTTCTGAACAGCTATATATTAACATATTTAAATGAATCTAATCAGTGTAGTCAAGCTCTCTTGGATTCTTTTCCCATGACTCATTACATATGTAAATATGTAATATACATGTCAGATATATTTATATATTATATGTTTTACATATATTTAACTATATAAAATATACTTATTTCTATGATTGGTGTGGTCCATATAAATGGGTTGCCATTTATAAAATTGACCTAATGATTTTCTGTTGTATGACTGTATGATTGATCGTCCATTCAGCTATTGGGCATCTGGGTGATTTTCCATTGTTCTGTGTTATAAACATTACTGCTATGAATGCCTTTTTCTTTAGAGTGGAATTCATTTTTTCTCTTTTCATCTTTCTCCCTTCCTCCTTTCCTATTCTACCATTTCTTTCAGGGTTATAGAAAGTGAGGTTGAGGCATCTTCCTTCCTCGGTTGGTCCAGGAAGGGAGTTTGGATCCATTTCCTTCCCACTATACATGCTCTACCTAGGGGCATCTACACTTTCTGTAATGAATTGCAATTGGTTACCAAGCTGGGGCCCAAAGCAGTTAATCCATGAATGTGTAGAGAAGGAACAAAGGATGTCAGCGGGGAAGCTTGAAAGTGTTAGGCAAACACCTTCTTTGCTAAAGGCTCTTATAGAAGAAAAGAAAAGCCCCTTCATTTTGCAGTCTGAAGGGGAGGATGTAGCAGCAACATAGAACACACACATGAATATGGATATAGTTTTCCGCACAGCCTCAACGACTCAAAGATAACAATGAAAAGGCTATTGTGGTGCCTATTACAAAAGGGATGGGCTGGATGTAATTAGGGATTAAATCTGAAATTCCCAGGACATACCCAGTGACTTGGGAATTTGACAAGCTGCCATCAGTCCGAGATCCCTGGAGGAGCCGTGGCTGGCTTAATCCAGGAGGGGCGTGTGGGGGACCTGCCCGTGGCACGCTGCTCATCACGGTGCTCATGAGCAGGGAGGTGCTCTAAGAGGGGAGCTGGAGTGGTGGTGTCACTTTCCCTTTGTAGTGTGCGCATCAGCTGGCATCTTGGCAGGGTGGTGACTTGGCGGGAAGGAGACAAGTTGCTAGGTAACCGGGGGAAATAGGGGAAGCCCCTCCCCCATGAGTGCCAGGGGGCTCCAAGAAGGATTTGGATGTTTAAAAGCAAACAAAAACAAGTGCTATGGAAGGAATAGCTGGCTACTTTTTTTTTCTTTAAGGGAAAGGCTGATTGCAAAAGAATTGCTGTGACCTGGAGGTGGAAGAGGAGGGAAGGAAAGGAAGGCAGAAGACCAGAGAGCAAAGGAGGAACAGTGTTTAAAGGGGAGATGGGGAGGGAGAAGATAATGGAAAGAAAATATCTCCATCAGCTCTGGAAGGGGCCCACATTACAGGATGGTGTACCAGGGTCTCCATTAACTGAAGGGGCCTCTGAGGGTTAAGACAGTCTGGGCAAAAAACAGCCGACAGTGGTTTTCAAAATGTGATTTCCAAAATGTGATTTCCAAGACCAGCCATGTCTCATCTGGAAACCTGTTGGAAATGTAATTCTCAAGCCCCACCCCAGGCATACCTGCTTCGGAAACTGTTCTAACTAGCCCTCCAGGTGATTCAAAAACACGCTGAAGTTTGAGGAACTGCTCAAAGAAACGAGAGTTTTTGGAGGTGTTGGGAGGGGAGCATCAAAGCAAAAATTGCACTGGACAAAGTTAAACAGGTGAGGAAGACTATGGGAGGCTGTTGCCATGGGGGAGAGGGACCAGAACTCAGTGTGAACTCAACTCTGCGGAAGCGGAGGGGGGAGAGTTCTTAAAGCCTATGCGAGCTAGTGGGAAAGTACTGGAGGATGTTGGGGCAGGTCGCAGGCCATTCGAGTTGGCTGATGAACTTCTCATATCTTTACGGCAAGGGGTAGCTTTGTGACTTGGACCAAGGTGTTCTGCTGAAGTTAGGCTCCCCCAAAGACCCTCCACAGAGACCGGGAGATAGGGGGTATCTCCTCTGATGATTACATTTCAAAGAGGGGGCTCCCAGATCCTGAGAAAGACATTCCTAGATTATAAAGGTGGCAAGAGGCTTTTAAAGAGATCTGTATTCATCTCAATAACAAGTCTAAAGAAAATGCACTAAGAAAAGGGAGATCAGAAGGAATTCTGCCTATAGTTTAGCCAAGCTTTGGGGAACCTTAGGACATCTTGGTCAGGGGGACAAGGGGACCCTTGGCACAGTCAAGTGAATGTCACCATCTCTTTGCAGGAATCCTCCTGCTTCTCTTTGTAACCCTAATCCGGCACCTCAGTGTATCCTACAGAACCACGTTGGAGGTGACAGGGATGAAAGACACCTTATTCCAGCAGGACTTCTTCAGGGTGGTGGTGGGGAGAGAGAAGGACGGAGTGAGGGGAGCAGAGAAAACCAGCCTGCGCAGAGACTCCTCCCTCTCACCGCTGCTGGGTCCATTTCCCGAGAGGGAAAACAGACCGCAACGTGCAGACGAGGAGGGCAGCTCGGGCTTGAGTCAGTCGAATCTACTTGAATCTCTTGGAAGGTTTTCTGAAAAGCTGACAGCATTCACTTGGGAAACAGGCAGCCACGGTTAAGATAACAAACCCGTGACCGCCCTCATCTACTTAAGCCAGATCTGCTTTGTTGTACATCCCCGCCACAGCCCCCAGCCCTACTCCTGAGGGATTCTGCCAAGACGAGGTGCCCTCGAAGGGTAAGGCACCTGGATTTACTTGAAGCCTTTGTCCTTCCATCTGTGGAGTTGTTGGGGGCACAGCCACCATGTGTCTGAGAGTTAGAAGTCCTGCCAGCAGGGCTGGCTCTCTTCCCATGCCTGTTGTTCGCTGGGGTTGTGCTTCTTCCACATAGTTGGTGACTGAGCATGCAGCACTGATCAGGATTGAACTATTCCAGGGGATAAACATGCATTTGCCTAGTGACCTTTTAGACAACCTGTTCTCCTCTTTTTGGGGGGAGGGGGAGACTTTTTCTTGGAATGGTAAGGAGGCAGCTGCTCCAGGAAAGCCAGCCAAGAGGCCTGGGGCGGGGCCCCCGCTAATGTGCCGTGGGGCTGTGCAGCTCCTGTGGCCCAGTCCTGGTGTCGCACACGCCTCCAGCACCTCTGCTCAGCTCACCTCCCTCCTGCCCAGAACAAGGGGCGAGGCCGCCAGGGCTGCAGGGCTCTGATGATTAGGACTGACTTAGCTGAGTGCCAATATCTACTGCAGCCCATTATGGATATGGGATGCTCCTTAGCCTACCCAATGGTGACACTTAGTAAATAAAGCTATGAAAATGTCCATCATTATCCCTTTATCTTATAATCACTTGCTTATATGTTTTCCTAGATTATGAGCTTCTCAAGGGAGGGCTGAGTCTGCCCAATGAAGTCTGCCTGTGTCGGTTTATGAAAAAATGCTCAACATCAGTAATCATCAAGGAAGTGCAAATCAGAACAAAAATGAGATATCATCTCACCCCAGTTAGAATGGCTATTATCAAAAAGGCAAAAATAACATGCTGGCAAGGATGTGGATAAAGAGGAACTCTTGTACACTGTTGGCAGGAAGGTAAATCAGCACAGCCAGTATGGAAAACAGTATGGAGGTTCCTCAAAAAACTAAGAAGAGAGCTTCCTATGATCCAGCCATCCCACTGCTAGGTACACATCCAAAAGAAAGGAAATGAGTATATCGAAGAGATTTCTGCACTCCTGTGTTTACTGTAGCACTGTTCACAATAGCCAAGATATGGAATCAACCTAAGTGCCCGTGAGTGGATGAATGGATAAAGAAAATGTGGTGCATATACACAATGGAATATTATTCAGCTATAAAAAAGAATGAAATCCTGCCATTTGCAGCAATATGGATGAGCCTGGAGGACATTATGTCAAGTGATATAAGCCAGGGACAGAAAGACAAATATCATCACATGTTCTCACTCATGTCCTAACAGAGATAAAAGCCTGAAAAAGAGCAAAATGTTTTACGAGCTGTCTCTTTAACACCCCTTTCCCCTTCTTTTTGGGAATTAAAACCTGCATCCCTGCTTGAGGCCAGTAATCAGAAGTGTAGAGGACTGTTCTTTTTTCTTCCTTTCCAGTATCTTAAACCACAGGAGATGGCTCAACAGAACAGAGGCCATGGGTCACGAGAGCATCTTCACTGGAGATACTGTAGTTGAACAGCAATAGCCCAAAGCCCAAAGCCCCTTTTTAAAAGCTCCGTATTTCTGCTAAAAGGGAGGATGATGGTTCTTAAAAAAGAGAGTCTACCATCCTCCTCATTTGCCGGCAAATTAATGAACTTCTCTTTCCTTTTCTTCAAACTGCAAATTAATAAACTTCTATTTCCTTTTCTTCAAATTGCAAATTAACTTAATAAACTTAATTAATTAATTAACTTCTCTTTCCTTTTTCTTAAACTGCTTGTTCTCATTCTTCATTCGGCCGCAGGAACAAGTACTGAACTTTTGGTGACAATGTGGGAGCTAAAAAAGTTGATCTCAAGGAGGGAGAGTGGAGTGATGGCCATCAGAGGTTGAGAAGGGGAGAGGGGATGGAGAGAGGTTGGTTAATGGGCACAAAAATACAGTTAGACAGAAGGAATAAGTTCTAGTGTTTGATAGCATAATAAGGTGACTATAGTTATCAATAATTTATTGTATATTTCAAAATAGCTAGAGGAGAGGAATTGGAATGTTCTTAACACAAAGAAATGATAAATGTTTGAGGTGATGAATATCCCAATTACCCTGATAGGATCCTTACACATTGTATTTATGTATCCAACTATCACATGTACCCCCAAAAATGTACAATTATTATGTATCAATGAAAAAGTCTGCAACAAAATTTTTAAAAATGTTTGCTTCAATGTAATGAAGAATGAAGAATGAATAAAATGCCCCAGACCTCCTTTTTTGTGGCTGTTTTAAAGAGTACCCATGCAAATGTTACTAAAGTTGAGACAACAAGCTCTGCCTCCTTCGCCATGCTTAGGATTTTGAGAATCGCTTCCAGAAGAACTATCATAAAGTTGACAATCATAGTAATATTTATGGCATTAATTTAATAATAACCCAAATTAACCAGAGAAGACCATCGTCCAGTACATGGTAACACGCGGAGAGGAGGCATACTGGGAGCAGTGCTCGCTTCTTAGCGAAGGTGGAACTTGGTTCTCCCCTTGCAATCTGGAATACTCAGCTTTGCCATGTGTGGCTCCGGGTTGGAACTCTTGCAGAATCTCACCGAGGGCTCGAAGTGTGATGGCAGGGTTTTGGGCAGGCGCTGCCCTTGTCTCTGAGCACACGAACTTATCTTTCCTCCAAACCAGTTTCGTCTGTGTTTCCCATCCTGGTCACAGGCACTGTGTCCTGTCATTTATCCAAGCCAGGTTCCGCCCTTTCTTTCAGCCATGTGTTTGCACGGTCCCCAGCACGCTTTCTTCTCTGTTGGCTCCAACTCCCTTTCCTTCCTCTCTGCTCCCATCGCCACCACTCCAGTCGTGCCTGCTCCACCTCTCTGCCGGACTGAGGTGGCTTCCCTGCCTGCAGTCCCACCTGCTCCCTCAAAGGCTTCCAAACACAAGGTCCTGCTGACCTCACCCTTACTGCATTAGCCACACTTCTTACCTTGCCAGCGCCGTCCCTTGCTCCTCCCACGCTCTCCTTTTGCTTCAGTGACAGCTAATCAGTCGCTGTTCCTCAAATGCATCTTGCCGTCTTATACCTCTGTGCTTTTGCACGTGCTGTTCTTTCTGGCTCCAGCGTCCTCCGCTCCTACCAGCTAAGCTTTACTCAGATTTCAGAACTCAGCCCGTGTCCCCTGCTCTGCGTTGCCCCGACCCAGCCCTCCTTTCTGGAGTAGCCGCCTCTTCTTCTCCTTCCTCAGCACCCAGGTGCAAACAGCTCACAAGACGCTCTAGTAACTGATATTGTCTGTCTGCATCACCAATATGTAAGTTTCTCATCTCATTTGTCTGGTATCCCCAGTTCTCTGGACAGCGCTTGGTACATTGTAGATGCTCAATAAAAATTTGCTGAATGTCGATGTGAGTAATTTCTCTGTAGTGATATTCGGTGAGTGTATTGCTTGTTCTTATCTGTGGCACTCGCCACCGCTGATCGTTTCTTCCTTGACACTTTCCTTTTTCTGTTCCTGGATGCCACACTCCTCTGGTTTTTCTCCTCCTGCTCTTACCAGCCCCTCTCTGTCTTCTTCCTGTGAATCTTCTTTGGCTCAACCTTTCAGTTTTTAAAAACAGCTTTATTGGGATATCATATCATTCATATACCAGGCAATTCACCCATTTAAACTATATAATTTTTGTTTTTGGTGTATTCTATTATTAATTTATTACATTTATTATTACATTATTTTTTTAATTGTGATAAAATGTATATAACGTCAATTTTCCCATTTTAAACATGTTTAAATGTACAATTCAGTGGCATTAAATACATTCACATGTCGTGCAATCATCACCGCTACCTACTTCCAAAACTTTTCATCACCCTAAACAGAAACCCTAAAACCATTAAGCAGTGTCTTCCCATTTCCCCCTCCCTCCAGCCCCTGGTAACCTTTAATCAACTTCCTGTCCCTATGAATTTGCCTCTTCTAGATACCTCCTATAAGTGGAATCATACAATGTTTGTCCTTTTGTGACTTGTGTGTTTCACTTAACATTATCATTTTCCAGGTTCATCCACGTTGTAGTATGTATCAGAATTTCATTCCTTTTTATGGCTGAATGATACTGCATTTTATGTATACTATACACCACATTTGGTTTTTCCATTCATCTGTGGTTGGACATGTAGATTGTTTCCACCTTTTGGCTATTGTGAATAATGCTGCCATGAACGCTGGCACACAAGTGTCTGCTCAAGTCCCTGCTTTCAATTCCTTTCAATTCCTGTGCCTATCTAGGAGTAGAATTGCTGGGTCATATAGCAATTCTATGTTTAGATATTTTGCAATTGTTCTTTTCTTTTCTTTTTTTTGAGACAGGGTCTCGCTCTGCACTCTGCCTAGAGTGCAATGGTGTCATCACAGCTCACTGCAACCTCAAACTCCTGGGCTCAAGCAATCCCCTCACCTCACCCTCCCAAGCAGCTAGAACTACAGGTAGGCACCACCGTGCCTGGCTAATTTTTCTACTTTTTGTAGAGACAGGGGTCTTACCATCTTGCTCAGGTTGGTCTCGAACTCCTGGCCTCAAATGATTCTCTCATCTCAGCCTCCCAAAGAGCTAGGATTACAGGCATGAGCCACCATGCTCGGCTTCTATATTTAAATTTTTAAGGAATAACCAAATATTTTATAGCAGCTGCACCATTCTGCATTTCCATCAGCAATGTGTGAGGTTCCAGTTTCTCCATATTCTCACCAACATTTGTTTTCCTGTTTTTAATAGTATAGCTATCCCAGAGAGTATAAAGTGGTAGCTCATTGTGGCTTTAATTTGTATTTCCCTAATGACCAGTGATGTCGAGCATTTTTCATGTTGCTATGGTCTAAATTCTTGTGTGTCCTCAAAATTAATATGTTGAAACTTAATGCCCAACGTGATAACATTAAGAGGTGAGGCCTTCGGGAGGCAATTAGGCCATTCTCTGCCCTCGTGCCTGGGATCAGTGCCCTACAAAGCCTCCTGAGGGCGAGCGTTTGCCCCTTCTGCCATGCGAGGGTACAGTAAGGAGACACCTTCTATGAACCCGAAGACAGCCCTCATCAGCCACCAAATCTACCAGCACCTGATCTTGGACTTCCAAGTCTCCAGAACTGTGACAAATAAATTTTTGCCATTTAAAAACTGCTCAGCCTATGGTATTCTGTTACAGCAGTCTGAATGGACTAAGATGTGTGTGCTTGCTAGCTATTCGTGTATCTTCTTTGGAGAAATGTCTATTCAAATCCTTTGCCCATTTTTGAAATGGATTGTTTTTATGTTGTTAAGTTGTAGGAGCTCATTATATATTCTGGATATTAATCCTTTATCAGATATATGATTTGCAAACATTTCCTCCCATTCTGCACGCTGAACCCTTATGTTTTATTGCCTCTTGTAGTTCTAACCTCTGCTCTCTGTTCTCACTCACACCTCCAGGGTTATTTGATTATCACAAGTGGTTTAAATGCTTGTATGCTGATGAATCCAACATCTCTTCTGCCAACCCCGATGTTTTCCTCCAGCTCTAGACCACACATGGATTCAGAGGCTTATTGACATTTCCACTTGAGTGGCAAGCATGGCATGGTGAGAACACCACTCATCGCATCTTCTCACTCCAAATCTATTTCCTTCTTATGTTCTCTGCATTGGGCACCACCGTCTTCTCAGTCATTCTAGCACAAAGTATGAAATCACGTCTAAATCCCTCCCCTACCCCCCAGTACGCCCCTCCCAGGTATTTGGTAAACACACCCTCTCTTTTTCCTCCTCATTGCCACCAGCCTTGTCAGTTTCACCAGGACACTGCAGTAGCCACCATCCTTCCTCGCCCAGGGGGTTGAGTACTTTTCTAGTAGTATGTCCACCTGACTGTCTCAGGTCTGCTTAACATCATTTAAGACTTTCAGAATAATGTTCAAACTCCTTGCATAAGCATCCCTGAAGTGCTTTTAGATGACCTACCCTTTACTCAGCCTCATCCTACATTTTGCCTTTACTCACACTTCACGCTCTTATTCATCCTTCAAAAACCCTTGTTGCTGAGCCCGGTGGCATGTGCCTGTAGTCCCAGCTACTCGGGTGGCTGAGATGGAAGGATCACTTGAGCCCAAGAGTTCGAGGCTATAGTGTGCTATGATCGCGCCTATGAATAGCCACTGCTTTCCAGCCTGGGCAACATAGCGAGACCCCACTTTCATAAAAAACAAAAAACAAAAAAACCCTTGTCCATGGGTCACCTCCTTTGTAAAGCTCACTGTGACCTTTCCATGACGAATTAACTACTTCCTCTTTTGACTGGTTCTGCACCCTACAAATACTTTTATTATTAGACATGCCTTACTGTACTGAATTTAATTAGATGCCTATCTCTTACAGCAGACTGTTACCCTTGTATTTCCAGCACTTAGCACTGTACCTAATGCGACGCAGGCCTTCAATACAGGCACCCTTCAGAGAGGTTGCGGGTTTGGTTCCAGACTATCTTAATAAAGTGAATATCCCAATAAAGCAAGTGGCTTGACTCACACAAATTTTTTGGTTTCCCAGTGCATCTAAAAGTCATTTTTACCTTTACTCTACTAAATGTGCAATAGTATGATGTCTAGAAAAAAAATGTACATACCTTAATTAAAAATATTTTATTGCTTAAAAAAATACTGACACAGAGATGCCCAGTGAGTACAGGCCGTTGGAAAAATGTTAGGGATAGGCTTGCTCAACATAGTTACCACGAACCTTTAATTTGTAAAAAACGCAGTATCTGCCTAGTGCAACAGAGTGAAGCACAATAAAATGAGGTATGTCTGTATTTGATATGTATTTTGAACTGTTTAATCAAAACCTCATAGAGTAATAGAACTTTTAAATGGGTCAGACAGAGTCCCACCATTAAGGGGGCCTTTCAGGGACGTGGCCACTGCTACTCGTCTCTCCCTGCCCCCAGTCAGTGACAAAAGTGCTGCAACTCAGCTTTGGAGGAGGCTGCGCTCACAGCTATTGCATATGCTGAGCTGCGGCTGCACTCGCATCATGGAACTATTTGACCATGACATACATTCAAATACCGAAGCCATATGTCTCGGAGAAGGCAGGCTGCCCTTGAGACAGCCCAATAGGGAGTGGGTTGAGGATTACTTAGGTCAGCAGACTAGTGAGAGTTTGCCCTCTGAGGGGCAGTATCGTAGTTTGGGAAAACCAGGTGCTGGAGATTCCAAGGCATCAAAATGACTCAAAATAACTCCGCAGCTTAGAGGACCCCAGACCCCAGACCCCACTCCTGTTGGTCACTGTCACACAGTAGCTGCCTTATTTATTCTCTTATTAGGCACTTCCTGTCTCTCCTCTGCAATTTTCCCTCAGAATAGGATAAATTCTTTGGGATTTCTTAGTTTCATATGACTTTCTTTTAA
>CAUYSK010047866.1:0-14566 GCA_963575035.1 Avahi laniger
GGCTGTGGTCTTCACGGAGGAGGAGCTGGGGCTGCTGGACTCTGCCCAGAGGGAGCTGTACCGAGATGTGATGCTGGAGAACTTCAGGAACCTGCTGTCAGTGGGTGAGGACAGGCACTCCCTGTGATGGAATGTCAGGCCGCAGGAGTGACTTTGTATCTTAGGCTCTTCCCGTTGGAGTGTGCAGTGGGAACCTAAATTTCCAGTAAAGAATGAGTTGGGATTAAGCATGTCACTTTGCATTTTCACAGGGCATGATGCATTCCACCGAGATACTTTCCACTTCATAAAAGAAGAAAAGTTTTGGATGATGAAGACAGCAACCCATGGAGAAGGGAATTCAGGTACGAACCGAACAACTGTGCATCTTTGTATGTGACTCTCCCATCTGTTTACTTCTGTCCATGTCCAAATCTATTGCCCGGGTCCAAATTGCCAAACCTCTTTCCTGTTGGTGGCCCTGTTCCTACCCTTCCCGCCCCGGCTTCTGCTCTCCTCATAGCAGCCAGGTGATCCTTAGGAGCTGCCATTCCTGAGCTCAACAGCCTTTATGGATTCTTATTTTTATTAAAGTTATGATCTCTTTACTTGGCTTTTAGAGACCCTGTGCTCTGCCGTTCACTCCCCACTGCCTCTCTGACTGTACCTCCTGTCTTCTCTCTCGCTGTCTTTTCCAGACACATTGTCCTGCCTGCCATTTCTCTGTCCTGCCAGGGATACTGGGCTGCCTGTTCCTGCTCACCAATTACCACAAACTTAGTGGATTAAACAAGAAGCTTTTATTATTTTTCTGTTCTTTTTTTTTTTGAGACAGTCTCACTGTGTTGCCCGGGCTAGAGTGAGTGCCGTGGTGTCAGCCTAGCTCACAGCAACCTCAAACTCCTGGGCTTATAGCAATTCTTCTGCCTCAGACTCCCGAGTAGCTGGGACTATAGGTATGCGCCACCATGCCCGGCTAATGTTTTCTTTATATATTTTTTAATTTTCCAGCTAATTTCTTTCTATTTTTAGTAGAGATGGGGTTTTGCTCTTGCTCAGGCTGGTCTTGAATTCCTGAGTTGAAACGATCCACCCGCCTTGGCCTCCCAGAGTGCTAGGATTACAGGCGTGAGCCACCGTGCCTGACCTTGTGCAATATTCTTAAGCAGGACTCCTCTTAACATGTAGCTATAAATGCTCCTAGGTATTTGATATTTAGTAGTGTAAAGAGTTTAATTATCTGTAAGGTTTAGAGGTACAGTTCAACAGAAGACTGCTCTCCCTTCATGCCAATTGCAATGTTTAGTAATTCACTACAAAGACAAACAGAACTCACTGAATGCTTTTATACTCATAGTTAGAGATATTTATAGGGGAAAGATGTACATTACAATTAGTAGAAGAATCAAATAACACTCCAGGGAAGTTCCAAATGAGGAGTTTCCATTGTAGTCTCACATTAGGGTCAGGATGTGTTACGTTCCTAAGATGAAGGTGTGTTATTACAATATGGACTAATATTCTAACATCAGGTGAGAGAAGCTCACCTGAACACTGCTATACAGAGTAATTGTTGGGGACCCATTACATAGCCATTATTGGTTGACTGATTTCTCATGTGGGTAATCTTATTCTCCTGGTTGACTGATTCCTTGTGACTTAAAGCCCCACTTTAAATCACATTGTTGGTCTTTTTTTTTTTTTTTTTTTTTGAGACAGAGTCTCACTCTATTTCCTGGGGCGAGTGCCGTGGCATCAGCCTAGCTCACAGCAACCTCAGACTCCTGGGCTCAGGCAATCCTACTGTCTCAGCCTCTCAAGTAGCTGGGACTACAGGCATGAGCCACCATGCCCGGCTAATTTTTTTCTAGATATATTTTTAGCTGTCCAATTAATTTCTTTCTATTTTTTGGTAGCGATGGGGTCTCGCTCTTGCTCAGGCTGGTCTCGAACTCCTGAGCTCAGAACGATCCGCCAACCCCGGCCTCCCAGAGTGCTAGGATTACAGGCGTGAGCCACCGCGCCTGGCCCAAAAATATTTCTTGAATCACACTCTCCATCTTCCCTGCCACCACCCTAGTCCAGGTCCCCATCAGTTCCCACCTGGACCACTAGACCAGCCTATACAGTGGTCTCGGTGCTTCCTCTCTTGTCCCGGTACAATATAGTCTCCACACAGCAGTCAGCAACAGCTTTTAAAAATGTCAATTAGATTATATTACTCCTCTGCTTAAAAATTCCTTGGCTCCCACTGCACTTAGGGTCAGATCCACACTCCTTAACCTGGCCTACAAGGGTCCCACATGATGAGGCTGCTGCCTGCCTCTCTGACCCCATCCCACTCTACTCTCCTCTCACTCAATACACTCTAGTCACACTGGCATTTTTGCCTTTCCTTGACCACGGCCAGCTCTTTTCCACCTTTTTACATGCTGTTCCCTCTGCCTGGAATGCAGCTCTCTGTCTGTTAGGGTTTTTCACATCTTTCATACTTCAAACCTAGAGTTGACCCCCTCAGACAGGTCAGTCCTGACTTCTGTGTGATCTGTTTATTTTCTTCTTAGCATTTATCACAATCTATACTTATTTTAATGTGTGTTTAATGTTAACCTCCCATTAGATTACAAGTTCTAAAAGGTGGGGACCATCAGTCTCACTGTTGTATCTCTAGTATCCAGCACCTACTGAGAGGTCAACAAACATTTGTGAGTGAATGAATAAATGAATGAAAGAGGCAATGGAAGCAGAGTCCACCAAAAATGGAGTAGTGGAGAGAGAGGAAGGAAAAGAGATTTTAAAAAAAGGGTTCCATTGAATTCTGAGAATAGCATATCTAGTTTCACTCAACTTGTAGTATAAAATATTAATGGGAGTTGCAAACAGTAGACATAGGACTCAGGCTCAAATCAGGGAGAATCTCAGAAACTGGGGCCAATGGAATTCAGTTCAATTCACCACAAATTTGTTGAGTGTTTCCTATATAACAGGCTCTATGCTGGGAACCTGCTATGGGGCATATGAAGATGAACAAGTTTATACTTCAAGAAACCGGAAATAGGAGATAAGAATATACAAATGATAATAAAAGGCAGAATTTAATCAAACAAAGGGCTCTGGGGATTCAGAGGAAGGGGTTTAGGGAAGGCTTCAAGGAAAGTTACTCTGACCCTAAAATTAACAAGTTTCAGTCCACAATGAAATAAGAACACAGAAAGTCCCTTCTCTTTTTCCCCCAAAATACTTCTTAAGAATAGGATGGAAAGCAAAATATTTTTGAAGATGACTTTTGAGGTGCTGAATTAGAGGGGATATAACTAGGCTTAGGAGTTTTGGTTCTGCCACTCACTATTTGGGAAACCTTGGACACTTTGCTCATTTCTTTTTACAAATGGTTATTGAAGGCCTACTATGTGCCAGGCCCTGTGTGTGTGTGTGTGTGTGTGTGTGTGTGTGTGTGTGTGTACAATTTTATTGAATCATTTATTTTTTCTAAGTTTCAGTTTTATCATCTCTCTTGAAATACAGCAGTCTAGATTTCTGGTTCCCAACTGGTGCTGAGTGCAGGCTTGTAGGTATTCCTTTCTTTTTTTTTTTTATTTATTATTCCAGGGTATTGTGAGGGTACAAACATTCTAGTTACACTTTATGTCTTTGCCTCACCCAAATGCAGGTTAAAAGCGTGCCCTTCCCTCCCTTTAGTGCTCCCCGTGTCCTTTAGTTGTAGATTTGCCCCCCCATCCCCCTAATCCCTAGAGAGTATTTCTGCCATGTGATCACCCTAGTGTTGATCAGTTAGTACCAATTTGATGGCGAGTACAAATGGAACCCATTCTTTTTCTACTATAAAGACATCTGCACTCGAATGTTTATGGCAGCACAATTCACTATTGCAAGAATGTGGAAACAACCCAAGTGCCCGTCAATCCATGAGTGAATTACTAAAATTTGGTATATGTTTACAATGGAATATGACTCAATCATAATAAACGACAGTGATCTAGCACCTCTTATACTTTCCTGGACTAAACTTAGGCCCATCATCCAAAGCGAGGCACCACAAGAGCAAAAGAACGGGATCCATTTGTATATGCTCATTTTAAGAGGCACTAGAAATAAAGGAAAACAACAGATAGGAATAAAGAGAATCTTGTTTGTCAGATGCTCTAAAGTCCCAGCCAAATTTTCTTATTCTTGTCCACAAGCTTTAACACAAGCTTCCTTTCCTTTTTCCCTAACTCACTCAACTCTATCCAAGAAGTTTTTTTTTTTGAAACAATAACCATCATTTATTTTGCTCTTAACCCTGGGAGTTGCCTAGGCTTGGTGAGGCAGTTAATACCAATTTGATGGTGAGTACATGTGGTGCTTGTTTTTCTAGCTGAGGCTGCTTCTTCAATCCATATGTCTGAAGCCCAGGCTAGGAAGACACAGATAGCTAGGGCTCTTGCACATCATGCCCCTTCTCTGAGGTCTCTCCGCGAGGCAGCTTCAGGGTAGCCAGAGTTCTTACACAGCAGCTGAAGGCTCCCAGAGCAAATGTCCTGAGAAAGAGACCTCTAAGTAGTTTTTGATATGCTAAGTCCTCCAAGCTTTCCTAGGCCACTCAAGAGAAACCCAGTAACTTTTACCAATCTCACTCTGTCTAAACATGAAAGTTTCTTGCCTCTCCCTGCTAACTTCCCTGCTAATGGGCCTGAGTATGTATGTACATGGTGTAATTGTTTAATCCATATATTTGACTCTTATCTATATTTATCTTATTTTCATTTACTATTTAGAAATGATCTCTACATTGGTTTATGTCAACGTTGTTTGTTATGGGTTATATCTATGTAACCACTCCTAACCAATTTGGAGATGGAAAAAAAAGTGGAATTAGTCTAGTCTTTGAGTGTTAAGATCATATCAAATCACTGATTGGAGTTATTTATACCCTCTCAGGCTGGAGTATTTCTAGTCCACATAAACAACTAAACTGATTTGGTCAACTTCTGATTGACTAATGGAACTGGGCCATGCCCATGAGTCCAGTAAGATGAGGCCAGGGAATGAGTTGGCAAGATTGGATGTGGGACCAAGAGGGAAACCTCTGAGTGGTTGGGCAGTGCCTTCTAACAATTGACCTCAGAATCTAGTATAGATGTCAACAAATTGGCTGGTATTGTAAGTGCTGCTGAGTAATATTTGACAGCCATATAAATGGGCCCTATAATCTGCTCAGATGATAACCCTCACTCCCATTTTCATCTCTGCTGTATCCAGATATGACCTATTTCTCAGGGCTCAGCTCAGTCTTCTCTTCTCTATGAAGCCCCTCTAGCTGCTTTAGGCCACACTGGTCTATCTATTCCTTTAACTTCTCTAGCCCTTTAAGTTCTTTTTGTCTCTAGCACTGAATTGTACCGGTCTAATTATTAATGTATATTATATAATATTTTTCTTGTATGCCTTGTACTTACGGTGACCATATTTTCCAAACCAAAAGTTGGAACACATCACCTGGAAATTTAGGTAGGCTATTAGAAATTAGTAGTACCCTGGAAAACGGATGCTTATTCCCTTCTGTTTTCCTCACTTATTAAATATTCAATATTATCTGTTATTGATGATACAAAGATAAAGAAGGATGCAAGATAACATCTACTAAGTGACGAGTGAAGGACATTGGTATTCTTTGGAGTTTCCAGTACAGAGATGCATTGCCCAAATACCTTGTCACTGTGCCTGAGGAATGGTGTATTGATCCTGAAAAAGAAAAAAAAATGTGGCAAGAGATGAATGGCAATAAAAAATACCAGTAGTGAGAGACATCATGTCAGGGTAATATCATATAAGACATCACATAAGGTTAGTCTAAAAAGATGGTACCTCATAATTCAGAAAGACAGAAGTGAAAGAGGTTTGTCATTGAAGTTTGTAAAGGTGTTGATTAGGTGCACTTAAATTTGTTTGTCAAATTCTAGAATCCTTCACTGGGCTGCCTATATTCCTGCATACCAAAATTTCAAGTAAATTTAGGAAAATAAAAGGAGTAATGATCATATTGAAATTGTTATTTTAAGAGGTGGTACAGGATAAGAACATATCTTGGAAAGGAGTTTAGGTTCACTGAAGGCTGGCAGATCCATAGAAAATATTAAACTGTTTTTATTTATCAAATTTTTAGCTGGATTAATAGTAAGATAACTAGTTAATTCATTATAGAGAAGAAAGCAGTCATTTCATTTAGAATCAACCATGTTGACAGCAACAAGAAGGGATAGCTTACAGTTAGAAGATGAATGTAGAGAGAATTATTTAAGAATAGCAATCTGGAATCAGTTAGCTTAGGGGCTAACTTTCCTACACACCTTAATTACACCTGAGAGTAGTACAGCATAGTACAGTGATTCATGTTTATAATGGTAACCTTGAGTCATTAAGACAAACTTAAATTATGTTCCATTTACTCAGTTCATGTGTAATTCATGGTTCTTAAAAATAGAGCTCTAAGAAATTTTTTCTAATCAAATTGGAAAATCTCCCCAAAACACCTTGGATTTTTTCATACTGGGAAACAGGGTTATAAGATACAAATAATTTCCAAACATAAGAAGCAGTTATTTTGAGGGCATAACAGTCCAGTTGATGGAAGGCAAGACAGGATACTCCTGCTAATAAATTCTATTGGACTTTGAAAAGTCACAAACAGAAAAACGGAGATACAGTACTCTTTTGCCCCTTCTGCCAAATGCTAATAGCATTTCTTGGCAACTCAGGGAAACTAGAGAGCTCTGAAGTCCCAACAGGAAAAGAGTAATGGTTTTAGATATTCTTTAGATTGGATATCATCAATAAATACTGGAGTCCTTAAGAAAGCATTTTCAAATCTAGTTTCTCTACTGGACAGTGCTCAATGACTAATGGGCCCAAGGGAGGGTGGCATTTGGAGGCCATCATTCACTATGACAGTCTGCAAGCCAGCCAAAGAGTAGGTGGTGATATGCCAACAAAAACTGGAAGAAGGAGATAAACACTTTTCATCATGTGGCAAGCCACTGGTAAATTTTTAAATTTTATTGGAATAGTTGGTTTTGTTCATTCTTCTCAAGAGGGTAAGGCATTTTCCTAATCATATCTAGCCTAGTAAATAATCTCTGGCACCAATGGATTATGCTGTATTTAGCACCAGTGATCTGGTCCTACTAGATGTTAAACTCATTAAAGGTAATTTTTGTATCTGATTTCATCCTCTATCCCCATTCTGTCACCTTCGCCTCCCCCTCCCCTTCCACAACAGTGCCCTGTACATATTAAGAGTTGAATAAGTATTGCTAAAATAAGGAATACATTAAACAAGTTTGTTATTTGCTATTAACATATAAATGGTGCTATTAAACTGGAAGGTAAGGTATGGGGAGGTGCCAAGAACAAACTTTTGCATACTCAAAGTAGTTTCCATGTCTTTAGAAAATTTGTACATGTCATAAAATACCAAAAGTCCTTCTGCTCTTAGGATCTGAATCTAGTTGTCTTGGGAAGTAGTGGCTATTGCATCCTTGGAGAATTTTAGGCAGATGTTCGGCTGGATAACACTTGTCAGAGATGTGGAGGAGGCTCCTGTATTAGGCTAAAATAGGGAGTAGTTAAAATAAACTTTAGGGTATAATTTTTGATAAAACTTACAACAGATAACGTGGTCCAAGAAATAAGGGTTCTAATCCAAAGATGCATGAAAATATCCTTGGAAGTCCTGCAAGTCTTTTGCTAAAGTCTAGTCCTGCCTTGTTGGTAGGAACTGACAATTTAATACTTTATCATGTAAACGAGAGCTTAAAGCTATCCAAATCAGACTTCTTGAATATCTGGAATATTCAGATATTCCACTGGAATATCTCTGTGTGGACTCCTCCATGCTGAATTCTGTGTTATGTCAAGTGAAAGCCAGCTTAGAAGGCTTAGTAGAACCAAGGACTCCCATAGTCTTCAAGTTTTGGGGCTTAGTGTGTCCTATGCCTGTTGTTAATCCAGTGGAGAACTGGGCATTGTGGGAGACAGAAAGAAGTGTAATGCTTTGTTCTTGTCCTGGAAAGGCTTAGGGGGAGAGCCGCATGGTTAACTTGTTATTGCTTTTGCCCCAAAGTACTACCCATCTTTCTCTGCCCTATTCCCTTCTCCATTTTCTCCAAGGAAGAGAGATTCAGGCTCTCATTGCCTTCTGTTTAGATTTCTGCAATAACATCCTAAGAAGTCTTTCTGTCTCCAGGCTGCTCTCCTCAAATATAAGCTTTACACTGTAGCCAAAGGTTTTGTCCTAAAGCACAGATGTGATCATGTGACTCCCCAGTTTACAAATCCTCTGTGGCTACCCATTACCTGTGGGATTAATTACTAACACTTGGAATAGCATTCAGTGCCCTTCATAGTCTGTACCTAATCTACTTTAGGTTCAACTCCCACCATATACCTGATTCTCCAGCCTCACCCAACCGCTCCTTATTTCTTCAATACAGCACATTCTTACATACTGGCATATTATTTCTTTATTTTTTATTTTTTTAGATATGGGATCTTTCTCTGTTGCCCAGGCTGCAGTACAGTGGCCCAATCATAGCTCAATGTAACCTCAAACTCCTGGGCTCAAGTGATCCTCCCCCCTACAGGTGCGTGCCACCACACCTGGCTAATTTTTTTTTTATTGTTTTGTAGAGTTAGGGTTTCACTATGTTGCCCAGGCTGGTCTCAAACTCCTGGCCTCAAGCAATCCTCCTGCCTGGGTTTCCCAAAGTGGTAGGATTACAGGTGTGAGCCACCATACATGGCCATGGCATTTTTATTTCATATACTTTATTCTGTACTTGGAATGTTATTCTCTATCATTTGCTACCTGGAAAAATCCTACTTGCCCTTTCTGAAGTTTTTTTTCAAATGCCCCCAGGTGGAATTAATTGTTTATTCTCTGTGCTCTCATAGCTGGGGAAGATAAAGACTCACATTCATAATCAGCTTTGTTCATAAGCAGCTGAAATAGCCTTTATGTTGTAATTTGAAGCCTATTTCCATCATTGGCAATCATAAAATTTAAGTACTGAAATAAACCTTAAAGTAAGTTGGTCCAAACTCTTTCACACCAATGAGAGTTCTCCAAGGCTGAAATGGAGAAATGTGAAACGGAGAAAGGTGAAATGCCTTGTTCAAGTTTACACTGTTGGTGTTAAGTCCTTAGGGGTAAATCCACGGCAGACTCTCATTATAACCCTTTTCTAGTTGCATCACATTGCCTCTTCTGATGGACCAGAGTTCTTTTTTGGAATTGTCAATTTAGTCATATACTCCAGTCTTGGATTTATCATTGCCTTCTCCCAGCTTCTTTAAAATGCAATAACCTGTGAAGGCATGTCATCTTAAGTTTTCAAAACTTTAATATGAGCACATTTATAAGGTCAATTTCTCCTGCAACAGGAGGCATTAGCAGCAGCATGTGAGTATATATTGTGAAATACAAATGAAAGACAAGTTGAGCCAACTTTCTGATTTTGACCCTAAATCATTTCTCCCTGAGAAACCAAGGAATTAATAGAGGCATGAAGATTAGAGGAATTTAAGAGGTTAAATGTGGCATTTTTCATCAGTTTCTCAATTCTGCTGTCATGGAAATACTCCATTGATTCTGGTACTGTGCTTGTACTAGAAGTATCCAGGGAAGGCTCAGATGGGTCCTACCTTTAAACAGATCTCAACAAATTGAAGAAATTTCAATAGAGTTATTGAAAGATAACTAGGATCAGTCAAATAGAGTCTAGGACTTCCTGATGGGTGAAGGCAGCTTGAAGGCTCTAGGGATAGGAAGACTGTCTTACTGCCTGCTAAGGTCTGAGAAGGAGGAAGGGACTATGATAACAGCCCGCAAATATGAGAAATTGAGAACAATTATTTGGACTGGTACTAGGAGGAGAAAATAAGATTAATGACTTAAAATTAATAAGGGTTGATAGAATATATCCTGACATGGTAGAAAATATCCTAGCAGGCAAAACTAATAAATGATGGATGGCATTATCTTCTAGGGGAGAAGGTAGAAGCTCTGAAACTTGAAAAATATTCAAGGATATAAGACACAGGATAAGATAATATTGGGAATAAACATAAAGAGTTCTAGCTTGGGTGACAGGATGGGTGTTTTATAAGTTAGAACTTCAGGCCTCAGGAAGTCTGAGAACACTTATTCCTCAATCTTCTGGATATCATACAAATAGCATTAGAGTGGGAGGCAAAAGATGACTATGAGGTGAGGGGTAAAATTATTGGTAGACATTATCTTTGAGCCAAATGTTTTCTAGATCTTGAGGTACAGAAACCAGCAATGAAGACTGTGTAAGTACAGGATTGTCCAAATCTTGATATATTCTTTAATTTTTTATTTCAAGGTTTTTTCTTTGTTTTTAGTTTCTGGAAGTTTAACTATGATGTGTTTTGGCATGAATTTCTTTGAGTTTTCCTGTTTTGGATTTGCTCAGCTTTTTGAACCTGTGGGTTTATGTCTTTCAATAAATTTGGGAAGTTTTCAACTCTACTCTTTCTTCTCTTCTTCTGGGACCCAATGATACGAATGTTGGATATTTTACTCTTGTCCCACAAGTCCCTGATACTCTTACTCATTTTCCAGTCCATTTTTTCCCTGTTGTTCAGATTGAGTAAATTCTACTGATATGTTCTTAGATTCACTGAGTCTATCTTCTGACATCTATGCCTAACTATTGAGCCCATTTAGTAAGTTTAAAAAAATTTTTGTAGTTATTTTATTTTCAGTTCTATAATTTTCATTTGGTTTTTATTTTAATCTCTATTTCTTTGCTGAGATTTTAGGTCTTCATATATTTCAAGAGAATTTGTTATGTTTGTTGAATCATTTAATGATTTAAAATTTTTGTTGCTTTAAAATCCTTGTCAGATAATTTCAATATCTGATTCATTTTGGTGTTGGTATCAGTTGATTATCTTTTCTAATTTAAGTTGTGACTTTCTGTTTTTCTTGGTATGACAGGTGATATTTTTTATTGTATCCTGGATATTTTATCTATTATGCTAATAGATTCTGAGTCCTATTTACATTTTTTATTTTAGAAGGTAGTCACTTTGTTTAGTTTTAGCACACAGTCCTACTTGTCTGTTTTTGTGAGCCATGGCTTTAATGGCAGTCTAATTTTCAGAATATTTCCAGTGCTATTCTGATCTAATTGGCTTATCTTAGCCACTGGTCTCAGCTGGTACTGCTTAAAGGGGCAGAAGAGGATTCCCCAGGCAGGGCTGTCTAGTGCTTTCAAGGGGGAATGGAATTTCTGGCCTGTGAAGATAAAGAGTGCTTCCTACCAGGTTCTTGTTGTGGTGGAATCCTTTTCTCAGTGCCTCTCAGCCACTCAGTGTCTCTTGGTGGTGGTGGTAGCGAGTTTCAGATCATTCAAGAAAGGTGAGCACCTCCTCTGGCCACTTATTATCAGTGGCGAGATTAATCCCCCTTGCCTGTGGTGCTGGTCTGGCCTGGTGATATAGGCAGGACTCTCTGTGATCTGGGGGAGGAATGCACCTACTTGTGCCACCTTCTGTTGTTAAATTGGGGGGCCAAAAGATACCATGCCTGGGTTAGTTTCTTGAGTGGTGTGATGCAAGGCACCACTGTGCTTTTCCTGCAATCCTGGGATTCCCTAACAAGATCAACTTTACTGACTTCTCTTTTGTTTGTATCTTACAGTTATACATGAGTCAACTGTTTTTCCTCACATGTCTTAGAAATACATGAGTATATGTTATCTTGTCTGGATAGCAAGTCCTATGTATGTATCTCTCCTATACTTTTATTTGTATAAAGAATGGCATTTTCAGTGGTGGCTAGAGTGTGGGACTGACTTTGGCTGAGAATCAGTGCAATATGGGGTAGATATTTCAAATATGTGATAGCTTTAACTAAAAGACTATGGAATTTACAACAGGAATTGGTTAAGCAGCTTCATCTTGTTTATAGGGTAGTAGGATTTCTTGGGGGATACTATTTCCATCTAGTCATTTATATAGGTCCTTGGACTTTTGGAGGAATAATTGGAGGTCAAACTATGCTGTTCTGAATACCTGAAATAATTATACACAGTGCAGAAAGTTGTGGAAAAAGGCAGAGTGCAGGAAGTCCCTGAAGTTTGACCTATAGATGGCATGCAAGGTGGTATTCAGCTGAAGTACATTGCAAGGTTATAAAAGACTTCTGCCCTCGTGAAGAAGGCTACTTAGTCATCTTCTAGGTAAATGGTGTTGCTCAAGTGTGAAGTTTGTGTGCTTTGCCTGGTTGTCAATCTGAAACTAGCATATTATGGACGAGTATACCCAACACTGCAGAAGATAAGGTTTCAAAGGCAGAATCGACACAGAGGATAGACTATATGCTTTCCAAGGTGTCTTCTAGCTTTAAGATTCCTCAGCCACTTAGGGGCAGTAACCTTTATTTTTTATATATTTAGTTTGATTTATTTGTATCCTCTCTTTTTAAATGACAGTTTTTAAAATATATTTTTTATTTTTTTAATTTCAGCATATTATGGGGGTACAAATGTTTAAGTTATGTATATTCCCTTTGCCCCACCCAAATCAGAGCTTCAAGCATGTCCGTCCCCCAGATGGTGTGCAATGCACCCATTAGTTGTGTATATACCCATCCCCTCCTCCCCCTCCCACCTGCCCAACACCTGATGAATGTTATTACTCTATGTGCACTTAAGTGCTGATCAGTTAAAACCAATTTGATGGTGAGTACATGTGGTGCTTCTTTTTCCATTCTTGGGATACTTCACTTAGTACAATAGGTTCCAGCTCTATCCAGGACAATACAAAGGGTGCTATATCACCATTGTTTTCTGTGGCTGAGTGGAACTCCATGGTATACATATACCACATTTTATTAATCCACTCATGTATTGATGGACTCTTGGGTTGTTTTCACATCTTTGCAATTGTGAATTCTGCTGCTATAAGTATTCTAGTGTATCCTTTCCTGGTTTTGGTATCAGGGTGACATTGATTTCATAAAACGTATTAGGGAGGATTCCTTCCTTCTAGATGTTGTGAAATAATTTCTGCACAATAGGCACCAGTTCTTCTTTGTAGGTCTGGTAAAATTCAGGTGTGAAACTATCTGGTCTGGGACTTTTCTGCTTAGGAATGTTTTTTATTGCTGCTTCAATTTCAGTACTTGACATTGTTCTGTTCAGGAATTCTGTTTCTTCCTGATTAAGCCTAGGGAGACTGTGTGTTTCTAAGAATTTGTCCATTTCCTCCACATTTCTCAGTTTATGTGTATCAAGGTTTTTAAAAAGAAAACTACAGACCAATATCCCTTATGAATATAGATGAAAAAATTCTCAACAAAATCCTAGCAAACCGAATTCAGGTGCTTATCAAAAAAATAATCCATCACGACTAAGTGGGCTTCATGCCAGAGATGTACAGATGGCTCAACATATGCAAATCTATAAATGTAATTCACCACATAAATAGAAGCAAAAACAAGGACCATATATATGATCCTTTCAATAGATGGAGAAAAAACATTCGGCAAAATTCAGCACCCTTTTATGATAAGAACGCTTAACAAAATAGGCATAGACGGGACTTACCTAAAAATAATGCAAGCCATATGTGACAAAACCACAGCCAACATCACACTGAATGGGAAAAAACTGAAAGCATTCCCACTTAGAATTGGAACCAGACAAGGTTGCCCTCTGTCACCACTTCTATTCAACATAGTGCTGGAAGTCCTAGCCAGAGCAATCAGACAAGAGAAGGAAATCAAGGGTATCCAAATGGGGGCAGAAGAGGTCAAAATATTGCTCTTTGCTGACAATATGATCTTATATCTAGAAAACTCCAAAGATTCTACCATGAGACTACTAGAATTGATAAACAAATTCAGCAAAGTCTCAGGTTACAAAATCAATGTACAGAAATCAATAGCATTCCTATACACCAACAACAATCAAACTGAGAACCAAATAAAAGACTCAATACCCTTCACAATAGCAACAAAGAAAATAAAATACTTAGGAATATATTTAACTAAGGAGGTAAAAGACCTCTAGAGGCAGAATGATGAAATATTGAGGAAGAAAATAGCAGAGGACATAAACAGGTGGAAAACCATACCATGCTCATGGGTTGGCAGAATCAACATTGTTGAAATGTGTATACTACCCAAAGTGATCTACAGATTCAATGCAAGCGCTATTAAAATACCAACATTATTTTTCCCAGATCTAGAAAACATAATTCTACGCTTTGTATGGAACCAGAGAAGACCCCATGAAGCAAAAGCAATCTTAAGCAAAAAGAACAAATTGAAATGCATCAATTTACCAGACTTCAAGCTATACTACAAGGCTGTAGTAATTAAACCAGCATGGTACTGGCAAAAGAACACAGACATAGACCAATGGAACAGAACTGAGAACCCAGATATAAAACCATCCTCATATAGCCATCTAATCTTTGACAAAGCAGACAAAAACATACACTGGGGAAAAGAATCCTTATTCAATAAATGGTGCTGGGAAAACTGGATAGCCAC
>CAUYSK010047868.1:0-34945 GCA_963575035.1 Avahi laniger
TTTTTTTTTTTTTGAGACAAAGTCTCACTTTGTTGCCCTGGCTAGAGTGAGTGCCATGGCGTCAGCCTAGCTCACAGCAACCTCACACTCCTGGGCTCAAGCAATCCTACTGCCTCAGCCTCCCAAGTAGCTGGGACTACAGGCATGCGCCACCATGCCCGGCTAATTTTTTTTTTTCTATATATTTTTAGCTGTCCAATTAATTTCTTTCTATTTTTAGTAGAGACGGGGTCTCGCTCTTGCCCAGGCTGGTCTCGAACTCCTGAGCTCAAACAATCTGCCTGCCTCGGCCTCCCAGAGTGCTAGAATTACAGGCGTGAGCCACCGCGCCCGGCCCCTGTGTAGAATTCTTGATCCTTATCTTCTCTCTGTCCCCAAACCTGCTCTGCCAAGACTTTCCCATCTCAGTAAAGGGCACTACCAGTATCTGATTGTTCAGGGCAGAAAATGTAGTGATCCTTTAATCTGATCTTGCTATCATACCCCACTATTAATCCATTGGCAAGTTTTCTTAGCTCCACTTTGACATATCCTGATTCCAGCCATATCTCAGCTTCTTGTACCGTTAGCATCCTGGCCTAAGCCAGAGTCATCTTGAACCAGGTCTACTTCAACAGCTTCCTAACTGATACCCCTGCCTCTTACTCTTGCCCTCACACAGTCTGTTTTCTACACAGCAGCCAGAGTGATCTTTTAAAAAAACCTAATCAGATCATGATATTTCCTTGCTTCAAAAGTCTATGGTTACTTATTTTCAGAAAAAATCCAAACTTCTTACCAAGGCCTCAGGACCCTCCAGGATCTGGTTCCTGTTCACCTTTGTGCCCTTGCTCAGTTCCTCTTTAGCCGTGCTGGTTGTCTTGTTACTGGAACTTGCCATGCTTATTTCTGCTTTCCCTTTTCTTCTGCCTGCCACACTTTTCTATCACATGGCAAAATTCTCACTTTCAGGTCTCTGCTGAAATATGTGTTTCTTACAGAGGCCTTCCGCGTAACCTTATCTGAAATAGCTTCACGGGAACAGAATCTTACAATGCTCTTTTACCAATTTAGTTTTCTTCAACACTCTTATCACTTCTGACATTATTTTGTTTGTTCATTGATGAATTGTCTCACTCCCCTACTAGAATGTAAGCTTCATGAAATCAGGGTACTTCGTCATCTTCACCACTATATTCCCAGCCCATAGGGCAGTGCTTAGCACACCATAGCCACTCAGTACATATTTATTGAATGAATGAATGACAAACAGTTCCCATACCTGGTCATCTGTATTTATAAAAATTTCACTAAATGATTCTGGTCTGTTTCCTCTACCTAGATGTGAGTCAGGGATCTATAGGAATATTAGAAATCTATCCTAGTTCAGGGCCTGGGCTAAATAACTAAAATCTAAATAAAAACTAACTAATTATGATAGATATCACTTGTGCCTATGATACTGAACCCATTGACTCTGCTGTCACTGATCTTATCCAAGATGAGTCCTAAAGAGTTAATAGGACCAGCCTATACTCCCCACAACCTCTGGAGCTTGGTTCCCCATTGGTTGAAGATGGGGTATTCTTAGTGCAGAAGAGGGAGAATATGTACTGGATTCCTGTTTCCTATATCCTTTTCATTGATCCCCTTAGGTTTATTTCTTAGTCTCTACTTTGTATATCCACTCGTAAATGCAGTATAGTATAGATATCATACTGGATCTTAAAGTGTATCCATTTAACCATGGGAGTAACAAACTGTAACAGTGTCCTTTGCTCTTCCTGAAATAGTCTGGAATTTGTGTCCTAATTCACTGTTAAGTTACCAGTCCTTGACCTCATTTTGTCCATTTCACAGCATTATTTGTGCTTCCCAAACCTAAAGTGATCTCCTGTTTAGAGCACGGGGAAGAGCCGTGGGTTCAAGTATCCCTGGAGTTGAAGGACAGTGCTGGAAAGTCCTCTACAGGTAAAGACACCGTGGGAAGAAGAGAAACGTGCCTTGATATGAACCTTTACAAGGGCTTAACATTTTAAGATTCTACTCCTCTGTTTTAAAATTGATCATTGAATTTTTCTTTCCAATCCTGTGATTTTCTTGTTTTGGGATACACATAGCTGATTCTTATATTTATTCTAGCAGGGTTAAAGCTCAAAAGTGACACTGAAAATCATCAGCCTATGTCTCTTTCTGACTTGGAAATACAAGTGCCAGTAGACATAGTATCAAAAAAGACCAAAGTGAAAGTTCCCCGGAAAACAACAGGCAAAGAAAGTCATGGTGATATACACAGAATGGGGAAATGGCACCGAGATTTTCCAGTGAAGAAAAGAAAGAAACTTTCAACATGGAAACAAGAGCTGCTGAAACTTATGGATCTTCATAAGAAAGGCTGTGCAGGAGAGAAGCCTTTTAAATGTCAGGAATGTGGGAAAACCTTCAGAGTTAGCTCTGACCTTATTAAGCACCAAAGAATTCACACTGAAGAAAAACCCTATAAATGTCAGCAATGTGATAAGAGATTTAGATGGAGTTCAGATCTTAATAAACACTTAACAACACACCAAGGAATAAAACCATATAAATGTTCATGGTGTGGGAAAAGCTTCAGTCAAAATACAAATCTACACACACACCAAAGAACTCACACAGGAGAGAAGCCCTTTACATGTCATGAATGTGGAAAAAAATTCAGTCAGAACTCCCACCTTATTAAACACCGGAGAACCCACACGGGTGAGCAGCCTTATACCTGTAACATATGCAGGAGAAACTTCAGCAGGCGATCAAGCCTTCTTAGACACCAGAAACTTCACTTGTGAAGGGAAGCTTGTCCAGTATCCTCATTCTGAAGAAATTCACCAAATGCAGCTTAACACTGAAGTTTATGAAAGAATAAAAAATCATGAAGTGAGGAATTTTTCATTATTGGAAAATTTGGGGGTATAAACATCATATTTCACAGAAAAGAATCAAGATTGGCTCTGCAGGGGTACACTAGTAGTTGTACTACTCACTGTTTTTACTTTTAACCGTCAGGGAATTCCTTAGCAGGAGAGGTTTTAGGAGCATTCTGAATAAGGGGAAAGGCCATTTTGGGATTCTCTCTGGAAAAATAGAAAATTCAGTTACAAATAGCAGATACAGCCAATCAGTAGTCTTCTGTGGCCACAGAAGTAAATACTGTTGGTTTTGCATTGATCTTCCCAGTCACTCTTGAACCTGTACAATAGTAACATTTATAGCATGGTCTTCCAAAACAAAGCAATAACACATGCATGTTTAATTGCATACCATTCTATTCAGCATAGTAGGTTTACCAATTTCAGTAGTCTTGGGGAGCAGAAATGAATTCTAATGTAAAGTGTTCCAAGAACCAAATTGGATTTTCTTCATTTCTCTTGTCATTGGACACTGTTTACAAAGTTGGAAATCATTTGAGTTCCTTCTTGAACTTTTTAGCAACTTCTGCTCTTGAGTCTTATCACAATTTTTACTGATGAAATCATATTTCCTTTACCACTGGGAAATCTGCCAGATGAACTAATAATACACTATTTTATGCCTCTCATTGGTGGTGTTTGGGAAATGGAAACATCTCTAATGAGATCATATGGAAACTGGTTGGAATTTGTATGCATGGAATATATATTGGATGTAAAGAAGAATTTTCTACAATAAAAGAAACTGGACTTGTTTCCTTACCTCCCAGTATCAGTCAAATAAAGCAGCCATAAAAATTAGCAGTTCCCCAGGGCCTGAAAGAAAATTAATGGGAGTTCAGGATCATCTCAGGTTTTTGTTTGTTTACTTCTAAATTTAGCCTTTGTTATTAAGAACAAGAGACTCAGGTTTGTATGGGAACCAGAGTGTGTGTGTGCTGCAGGCAGGATCCTGTGGCTCACTTGGCCTGGAGACCTGGGCATCTGGTCAGTAAGAGACTGGGTTCTTGAAAGGTTTGGAAACTGATGCTGAGTGTTGGGCAAAGATGGGCAAATCCACACCCATGTTGTTTTGTCTTACACTGTAAGCTCTACCTGTCTCTGTTCTCTCCAGCACAGCATTTAACAGCAGCCTCAGGTAATAAATTTGATGGACTGCTGAAAGTCTGTATAGCCTATGCATTTTCTTATAACTCACTTGTTTAGCTACAGCTGTGACTCACATGTGTTCCTGTTAGAGATTTTAGGTATATCAGGAAAGGGATTAAAGAAATGATCTCTTCCAAATCTCTTATGAATCAGGAAGTTAATGTTCAAAGAGGTGCAAAGTACTTGCTTAAGACCCCATTGCAGGAGGGTGTATTGGCTGTCACTTAGCTTCAGTCAGGTTTGGCAGGAATAGCAAGACAAATTTGTTGTTATCCCTGCAAAAGTGGTGTGGATAATACAGTGTTGTATCTCTTCCTAGCTTATAAAACATTCTTGTTTTTTGATTGGTTACTGAAATAAATCTCCATTTTCTTTATAAATAGAGATAACACTCAACTCAGGGTTGTTTCAGGGATTAGATGGATTGATGAAAGTAAAGCACTTGGCCAGGTGTGGTGGCTCACTCCTAGAATCCTAGCACTTTGGGAGGCCCAAGCAGGAGGATCACTTGAGGCCAGGAATTTGAGACCAGCCTGGGCAACATAGCAAGGCCACATCTCTTTAAAAAAAAAACAAAAAAACTAGCCAGGCATGGGGTGGCACATGCCTGTAGTCCTAGCTACTTGGGAGGCCGAGGCTGCAGTGAGCTATGATTATGCCTCTGCACCCCAGCCTGGGCAACAGAATGATACCCTGTCTCAAAAAAAAAAAAAAAAAAGCAAAGCACCCTAAAACAGGCCCTAGCCTACAGCAAATGCACAATCAGTGTGCATTTCTGTCCCTGTCCTCTGCTCCCTAGTGATAGGTTGGGCTGACTGACTACATTAAAGAGGCAGATAACTCTAGAGACACCGGAAATGCTGGACACAGAAATGTGTCCTTGGGGAGGCAGACTCCTCAAAATCCCTACTTCTCATTTCTATGTGACAAACTCACTGATCTTTCACAGACACCACTGTCACCACTTTGCCATTCGTAAAGCCTCAGCAGCTTCCCAGTTCCCATGTGTTAAGCTTGTTTAGCTTCCTACTTTGGCCTGAGGCCCTTCATCAGCTGTACTCGCCCCATAAACAACCCTCTCTTTTCCTCTTTCCCAGTTTACTTACCCTCCAAGTTGAGATAAGTTGTTCAGACTTTGTTTTTTAGAGCAATTTTAGATTTATGGAGAAGTTAGCAGAAAGTACAGAAAGAACTCATATACTTCCTACCCTCATACACACTCAGTCTCTCCCACCACTGTCAACATCTGCCACCAGAATGGAACATTTCGTACAATCAGTAAGCCTACAAAAATGAAGCACGTTATATCCTCACCCCCATTCCCGTCCATACCTGGCACTGTTGGTCCTATCCTTAAGGAAATCTTCCACCTCAACAAACCATCCAGGTCCCTGATCTCTGGCCACAGCTTCACACCTGTGTTGCAATTTTAGAAAATACGGCTCAATGCCCCTATTCTATTCTACTGGGAGCTTTACCTGTGGGGAGTGTAATGGACATTTGTTGACCACCTCCTAGTGTCCCTGTTACGGCAAGTGTCGGTGACCGGTCCCAGGGGAATAACTGAGCAGCACACAGAGAGTTGGAGGGTCAGAGTTTTATTGCTGGCCGCCCAGATGAGGTCAAGCCTCCAAAAATCTGAGCACCTCTTCCGGGTTTTTGTCAGGTTTTATACTCTTTTTTGGGGGGGTAGTCTTATCCAATAATACACACAAGTATAAAAGTTAACCAGTTGGTAAAAGGATTAAAAGTTAGCCAATTAATAGCAATTTTTACATGCAGTACAGTTATGATAGGCTTATAACAAACAGTATAATCATACAGGCTTGTAGTTTTGCTCAACTGTTCTGCGATTTTAGCTTGCAAGGCTGACAGGTGTCAGTGTCTACTTTAGCTGCTTTGTGGTTTTAAGCAGAATCAGCACAGAAATTCCCCTAGTATGCATGGAAATTTCCCTAACATCCCTTTCACCTTTCCTCCTTCCCAACCAGCCAGTTCCATTTGGAGATCTGAGAGGTCCCTGATCCTGGTTTCCAGGAGTGGAGATTGTGACCTAATCTAAGGTACTTAGAGAAGGATTCTACCTCCTTGGTTAGATGATGGCTCAGGGTTAAGCATATGACCTTAAGCTGGTTCTATCAGGGCTTTTGTTGGAAATGCTAGACAAATCCAGCTCTTGTTGGATGAAACATGTAACCCAGTAACCGTAGACGGTCTTCTTGAAATTAGGAGAGATGTGAGCCTTAGGATGAAACCAACATCATAGGAGGTAGAGCAGAATGACAGAAATTCAGTCCTTGCTGACATCATTGAGCTGTAGGATGAAGTATCACCTGATGCCTAGAATGACTCTGGAAACTTTTCAGGTACATGAATATATGCATTCCCTTTATTATATAAACCAGTGTGAATTGGGGTTTCTGTTAGTTGTATCTGAAAGAATCCTAATAAACATAAAATAATAACTGATTTAAGATGATATGTATAGGAGATGAACAATCCTTAAATATACCTATTTAAAAGCTTTTTAAAATGGAAATTGTGAAATATACATAAAAGTAAAGAATAGTATGATATAAACCCCCTGTAGGCCTGAAAAACTATGAACATTTTGCCAATCTTGTTTCATTTATCCCCTCCAGGTATTTTTCTGTTTGTTTTGAGAGAGTTATTTTTTTTTTGAAGTATTTTAAGGCAAATCTCAGACAGTATAATATTTCATTTATAAATAGTTGAATTTGTAAGAGAAGCAATTCTTGACAATTTCTGCCCTAAATCATCTGTGACAAAGAGCTCCCACTCCATGGAGGCCCTCTCGCCTCCAGGAGCAAGGTTAATTGAGGAGAGCGTATCTGCATTTCCCTCCCCTAGAGGGCAACCAAAACTTGGCCAGCAACTCAAGATGGCTTTGCAAGAGGACCCTCTTGGCCCCCTCACTGGGTTCCATTTATGAGAACACCAGGCGTCCTAAATGCCTCATAGTGAAGGTGGTCCAGAGGGATTATAGATGCCTGTAATGGTCACCAGAGTAACTCATTAATAACTTGAAACTACATGATCTACTGTTGTACTTTTAACAAGCCCCAGAGTGATTCACTCACTAAGAGTTCAGTGGCATCCATTAATTTTTGGTTCCCTGGAGCCTTAAAGAACAAAAATAATAATAATAATTACCCTCAAATGTATATAGGGCATTTCCCTAGGAGCTCAAAGTGCACTCAGAAGAGTTTCTCATTTACCTACTCGCATTGGCTTTAAATTTCTTTTTCTTGAAAATACTATGTAAATGAATATTCAAAGCATTATAATTTCATTATAATTTACCCCTCTCTTTGCATTCCTGCTTGATTATATTTCTTTTTAATTAGCATTTGGCCATCACATTTGACTAACTTCTGAGAAGAAAAATGACCTGGAAATTTAATATCCCTGTTCTACATTGTTCCTCATTCGTTATCATGTTTCCTCTTAATGAATTTTTCTCTTCTTTCCCTTGATTTGTGTCCATTCTTTCCCTTCCTCTTGCTGGCATTATTCTAAAGTAGTTACTTTGTGTTTTAACACTGGGTGCCCTGATAGTCAAGAAGTGTAGTACTCTGGGAGGCAGAGGTGGGAGGATTGCTTGAGGTCAGGAGTTCAATATGAGCCTGAGCAAGAGTGAGACCCTGTTTCTACCAGAAAAAGAAAAAATTAGCTAGGTGTGGTGGCACAGGCCTGTAGACCCAGCTACTAGGGAGGCTGAGACAGGAGGATCACTTGACCCCAGGAGTTTGAAGTTGCAGTGAGCTATGATGGCGCCACTGCAGTCTAGACCGGACAACAGAGCAAGACTCTGTCTCAAAAAAAAAAAAAAAAGTGTGGTACAAACTGTTTTGAATGATCCTTTACTGCCAATTAATATTAATACTTGCCATACTTTATCAACCAAGAGTTCTTGCATCCAGAATTCCTGGTGCCATAAGCTAGTGTTTATTACCTTCTGTGATTCCCAAATTGACACTTACATTAATCTGCTGACAAAAACTGGTTCTGTCCTTATCTCTGCCTAAGGATGTTTGTTCCCTAAAACTTTTTTTTTTTTTTTAATGGGGCAGGGTCTCGCTCTGTCACCCAAGCTGGAGTTCAGTGGCTAGTCCTCCCACCTCGGCCTCCTGAAGTGCTGGGATTATAGGCATGAACCACTGCACCCAGCCCAGGTTCCTAAAACTTTTTGAAAGATGTGTACTCTGTATGTTCATTTATTCATTCAACATTCGGAAAATATTTTTTGTTTTTTATTTTTTTACAGATAGGGTCTTGCACTGTCTCCCAGGCTAGAGTGCAGTGATGCAATCATAGCTCACAGCAGCCTCAAACTCCTGGGCTCAAGTGATCCTGCTGCTTCGAACTCCCGAAGTGCTGGGATTACAGGAATGAGGAACTGTGCCCAGCCATGGAAAATATTTATTGAGCACTTTTTATGTGTCAGGCATTATTTTAGGTGTAGGGATTTTATGTATACAGACATTTTGGATTTTGTTTTTGCTTCTACAGAATATTGGATTTTTAGATAAATAGGGCATTTTCTAAGTTTCTTTACATTGTTTAAATAAATGATTTAAATAATATTTGTATCATTGCCATTTGGTCAACTGATTGGCTTTTCCATAGTGGCTATACTAATTTACATTCTCACCGATAGTGTGTGAAGGTTCCCCTTTCTCCACATCCTCGCCAGCATATGTTATTTCCTGTATTTTTGATAAAAGCTATTTTAACTGGGGTGCGATGATGTCTTGTTGTGGTTTTGATTTGCATTTATCTAATGATTAGTGATGCTGAGCCATTTGTATGTCTTCTGAAAAAATATACAACCAGAATCTGAGTGGATATATGTCTTCTTTTGAGAAATGTCTGTTCAGATCTTTTGCTCATTTTTAAATTGGATTATTTGGGTTTTTTGCTATTCACTTGTTTGAGCTTCTTATATAATCTGGTTATTAATCCCTTGCCAGATGGCTAGCTTGCAAATATTTTCTCTCATTCTGTGGGTTGTATATTCACTTTGTTGACTGTTTCCTTTGCTATGCAGAATCTCTTTAGCTTGATGTAATCCCATTTGTATGTTTTTTGTGCTTTTGAGATCTTACACAGAAAAATCTTTGCTCAGACCAATGTCCTGGAACATTTCCACAATGTTTTCTTCTAGTAGTTTCATAGTTTCAGGTCTTAGATTTAAGTCCTTAATCCATTTTGATTTTTCTATATGATGAGAGATAGAAGTCTAGTTTCATTCTTTTTCCCCCATTGTATTTTCTTGGCACCTTTGTAAAAAATTAGTTGGTTGTAAATGTGTGGATTTATATCTGGATTCTCTATTCTGTTCTATTGGTGTGTCTGTTTTTATGCCAGTACCATGCTGGTTTGGTTTCTATAGCTTTGTAGTATATTTTGAAGTCAGGTAGTATAATGCCTCCAGTTTTGTTCTTTTTGCTCAGAATTGCTTTGGCTATTTGGGGGTCTTTTGTGGTTCTATATAATTTTTATGATTGTTTTTTCTATCTGTGTGGAGAATGTCATTGGTATTTTGACAGGAATTGCATGGAATATCTTTCCATTTTTTGTGTCTTCTTTAATTTCTTTCATGAGCGTTTTGTAGTTTTCCTTGTATAGATCTTTCACTTCTTTGGTTAAATTGATTCTTAGGGATTTTATAGTCTTTATAACTATTGTAAATGGGATTGCTTTCTTGATTTCTTTCTCTGATTATTCACTGTTCACATATATATTATAAATGCTACTGATTTTTGTGTGTTACTTTTTTTTTTTTTTTTTTGAGACAGAGTCTCACTCTTTTGCCCGGGCTAGAGTGCCGTGGCGTCAGCCTAGCTCACAGCAAGCTCAGGCGATCCTCCTGCCTCAGCCTCCCGAGTAGCTGGGACTACAGGCATGCGCCACCATGCCCAGCTAATTTTTTCTATATAGTTTTTAGTTGTCCAATTAATTTCTTTCCATTTTTAGTAGAGACGGGGTCTCACTCTTGCTCAGGCTGGTCTCGAACTCCTAAGCTCAAACAATCTGCCTGCCTCGGCCTCCCAGAGTGCTAGGATTACAGGCGTGAGCCACCGTGCCTGGCCTGTGTATTACTTTTTATACTACAACTTTACTGAATTTGTTTATCAGTTCTGACAGTTTTTTGATGGAGTCTTCAGGATTTTCTAAATATAAGATCATATCATCTAAAAACAAGGCTAATTTTATTTCTTCCTTTCCAATTTGGATGTCCTTTATTTCTTCTCTTGCCTAATTGCTCTGTCCAGTATTATGTTTAATAAAAGTGATGAAATTGGGCATCTTTTTCTTATTCCAGATCTTAAAGAAAAGGGTATCAATTTTTCCCTGTTCAGTGTTATGTTAGCTGTGGGTTTGACATAATAGCCTTTATTATTTTGAAGTATGTTCCTTCTACATCCAGTTTGTTGAAGATTTTTATCATAAAGAGATGTTGAATTTTATCAAGTGGTTTTCAAGCATCTATTGAAATGATTATATTTTTTTTCTTGATTCTGTTAATGTGATGTATCACGTTTATTGATTTGCATGTATTGAACCATCCTTGCACCCCTGGGATGACTCCCACTTTATCATGGTGAATGATCTTTTTCTTGTATTGTTGAATTCAGTTTGCTAGTATTTTGTTGGGGATTTTTGCATCTATGTTCATCAGTCAGATTGGCCTGTAGTTTTCTCTTTTTATGTTGTGTCATTATCTGGTTTTGGCATCAGGTTAATGCTGGCCTCATAAATACATTTGGAAGCATTCCCTACTTTTGAATTTTTTTGAAGAGTTTGAGTAAACTTGGTATTAGTTCTTCTTGAAATGTTTGGTAGAATTTAGCAGTGAAGCCATTAGGTCCTTGGCCTTTTATTTGATGGGAGACTTTTTATTATGGCTTTAGTTTCATTATTCATTATTGTTTTGTTTAGGTTTTCTATTTATTCATGTTTCAATCTGGGTAGGTTGTATGAGTCCAGGAATTTATCCATTTCCTCTAGGCTTCCAATTTGTTGGCATTTACTTATCCATAATAGTCTGTAATGATTCTTTGTGTTTCTGTGGTCTCAGTTGTTATGTTTCCTTTTTCATTCTGATTTTATTTATTTGGGTCTTCTCTATTTGTTTCTCAGTTAGTGTAGCTAAAGATTTGTCAATTTTGTTTATCTTTTGAAAAAAATCTACTTTTTATTTTGTTGATCTTCTGTATTTTTTTCTGTCTCAATTTCATTTATTTTTTCTCTGATTTTTATTATTTCCTTTCTTCTAATAATTTTGGGTTTGGTTTGTTTTTCTTTCCTATATCCTTGAGGTGCATAATTAGGTTATTTATTCTAGGTCTTTCTATTTTTTTTTTTTTTTTTTAGAGACAGTGTCTCAATCTGTCATCTGGGCTGAAATGCAGTGATGTTCTCATAGCTCAGAGCAGTCTTGAACTCCTGGGCTTAAGCATTCCTCCTGCCTCAGTCTCCCAAGTAGCTAAGACTATAGGCATGTGCCTTCATGCCTGGCTAATTTTTATGTTTTTTGTAGAGATGAGGTCTCAGTATGTTGCCCAGGTTTCACTATGCTGGCCTCAAGTGATCTTCCCACCTTGGTCTCCCAAACTGCTGAGATTATAGGCAGGAGCCACTGTGCCAAGCCTAAATTTCCTTCTCTATTTCTTCATTGACCTGTTGGTCATTGAGTAATATGTTGTTTAATTTCCATGTGTTTGTGTAGTTTCTCAGGTTCCTCTTATTATTGCTTTCTAATTTTATTTCATTGTGGTCAGAAAAGATACTTGATATGATTTCTACTTTTTTGAATTTGTTGAGACCTGTGGCCTAAGATATGGTCTATTCTAGAGACTATTACATGTGCTGATGAAAAGAATGTGTATTCTGCAGTAGTTGGGTGAAATGTTCTGCAAATGTCAGTTAGGCCTATTTAGTGTGTAGTTTAACTCCAATGTTTCTTTGTTGGTTTTTTTTTTTTTTTTTGAGTCAGAGGGTCGCTCTGTTGCCCAGGCTAGAGTGCCATGGCATGTCAGCCTAGCTCACAACAACCTCAGACTCCTGAGTAGCTGAGACTACAGGTGCTTGCCTCCACATCTGGCTAATTTTTCTATTATTAGTAGAGATGGAGTCTCGTGGGTCTTAAACTCTTAGGCTCAAGTGATACACCTGCCTCAGGCTCCCGAAGTGCTAGGATTATAGTATAGTACAAAGGTGTCATTTGTGACAATAACTACATAAAGTGGTGAGAAAGAACTATACAGGAGTAAAGTTTTGTGTACTAACTGCAACAGACTGAATGTGTTCCCCCCCCAGTTCATATGTTGAAATCTAATCCACAATTTGATGGTATTTAGTGACGGGGCAGTTAGGATATAATTAAGTCATGAAGGTAGAAGTGTCATGAATTGGATTGGTGTGCTCATAAAAGATAGCTTGCTCTCTTTCCAGCATGTGAAGATATAAGAAGAAGTCAGCAGTCTGCAACCTGGAAGAGGACCCTCTTCAGAATCTGACCATCCTGTCATCCTAATCTAAGAGTTCCAGTTTCCAGAACTATGAAAAATAAGTTTCTCTGGTTTATAAGCTATCCAGACAATGGTACGTTGTTATACCAGCCTAAACTGATTAAGACACTATTCAAACTAAGTTGGTATTAATTCAAACAAGATTGTTATAAATTAAAATATTAACTGTAATTTCCATGATAACCACTAACTAAAAATATGCAGTAAAAGAAATAAGAGGGGAATGAAAAAAATACACTAGAAAAAAAATCAATTAAACACAAAAAAGGCAGTAATGGAAGAATTGAGGAGGAACAAGAAAGGTAAAAGGCAGATGAAAACAAATAGAAAAATAGTAGAAATAAGTCCTTTCTTAAGAGCAATTACATTAAATGTTAATGAATTAAATGCTCTAATCGAAAGGCAAATATTTGCAAAATGGACTTAAAAAACAGGATCCAATTTTATATTGTCTATGAGAGATTCAATTTAGATTCAAAGACACAGATAGGTTGCATATGAAATAATAGAAAGAAGATATTCCATGCAAATAGTAACCAAAGAGAACTGGGGTGGCATACTAACATCAAACAACATAGACCTTAAGTCAAAAATGTTACAAGAGACAAAGAAGAACATTAGGTATTGATAAAAGGGTCTGTCTTAGTCTGGCTGCTATACCAGAATACCAGACTGAGTAATTTATAATAAACAGGAATTTATTGGCTCATGATTCTGGAGGCTGGGAAGTCCAGGATTAAGGAGCTGGCATCTGGTGGGGGTCTTCTTCTTGTGTCATCTCGTTATGGAAGGCAGAGTGGCAAAAGAGGGTAAGAAAGAGCGAGAGCAAGCAAAAGGGAACTGAATTCATCTTTCTATAACAAACCCACTCCCACAATAACAGCATTAATCCATTCATAAAGGCAGTGTCTCCATAACCCAAACACCTCCCATTAGGCCCCACCTCCCAATACTTATTACATTGGGGATCATGTTTCTAACACACGAACTTTGGCCAAGACATTCAACCCTTTGGGCAAACCATAGCAGGAACAAATCATCAAAAAGACAGAACAATTAAAAAATACACACCTAACAACACAGCCCAAAAACATACGAGGCAAAAACTGATAGAACTGAAGGGAGAAATAGATAATTCTACAATAATAGTTGAAGACTTAAATACCTCACTTTTAATGATAGAACAACTAGATAAAAGATCAACAAGAACATAGAGTTCTTGAAAAACACTATAAACTGGCTAGACCTAACAGATACATATAGACACTCTTCCTCACAACAGTGAAGTATATATTATTCTTAAGTGCACATGGACTTTCTCCAGGATAGACCATATATCAGGCCATGAAACAAGTCTCAGTGAATTTTGAAAGATTGAAATTATACAACATATCTTCTCTGACCACAATGGAATGAAACTAGAAATAAATAGCAGAAGGAAAATTAGAAAATTTATAAATAATTGAAATTAAATGACACACTCTTAAACAATCAATGGACCAAAGAAGAAATCATAAGGGAAATGACAAAATATTTTCAGATGAATGAAAACAAAAATACAGCATACCAAAACTCATGGGATACAGCAAAAGCAGTGCTCAGAGGGAAATTTATAGTTGTAAATGCCTATATTAAAAAAGATGAATATCTCAAACAACTCTCCACCTTAAGGAATTATAAGAAGAAGAGCAAACTAAATGTAGCAGATGGATGTTGCAGAAGAAAGGAAATAATAAAGATTAAAGGTTAATGAAATAGAGATAGAAACATAATAGTGATAATAAACAGATTTCCTTTTAAATTCATTCTGCCAATATTTTCCTTTCATTTGGAGAGTTTAATTCATTTACATTTAATATAATTACTGATAAGAAAGGACTTACATCTGCTATTGCTGGATTTTTGAAAAGAGCAACAAAATTGACAAACCTTTAGCTGGACTAACCAAGAAAGAAAGAGAGAAAATACAAATTACTAAAATGACAAATGAGGTTGATATTTACTACTAATTTTACAAAAGTAAATATAATTATAATAGAATTGTAACAAATTAGTAACCTAGATGAAATGGAAAATTTCAAGAAACAAACAAAATACCAAGCTGGCTCAAGAAGAAATAGAAAATCTAAACAGACCTATAACAGGTAAAAATATAGAGTCAAAAACTTCCCAAGAAAGAAAAGTCCAGGACTCAATGGCTTCACTAATGACTTCTGCCAAACATTTAAAAAATAATTAACACTAAACTTTCTCAAACACTTCCAAAAAAAAGAAGAAGAGGAGGAAGGAAAGAACACTTCCTAACTCAACCTATGAGATCAGCATTGCCCTGATAACAAAGCCAGACAAAGATATCACAAGAAAACTACAGACCAATATCCCTTATAAATATAGATGCAAAAATCCTCAACAAAATATTAGCAAACTGAATCTAGCAGTTTATGGAAAGGATTATACATCATGACCAATGGGATTTATCCTAGAAATGCAATCATGGTTCAACACATGAAAATCAATCAATTTAATACAGTACATTAATTGAATAAAGGACTAAAACCACATGATCATTTAGGTTGATGCAGAAAAAAACTTTTGACAAAATCTAACACCCTTTCATGATTAAAAAAACAAAACACTCAACAAACTAGGAATAAAAGGGAACTTCCTTAACATGGGAAAGGGCATTTATGAAAAACTCACAGCTAACATCATGTTTAACATAAAGACTGAAAGCTTCCCCCGCAAGATCAAGAACAAGACTAGAGGATACCTGCTATCATCACTTCGATTCAGTATCTTACTGGAAATTTTAGAGCAATTAGGTAATAAAAGAAATAAATGTCATCCACGTTGTAAAGGAAGATGCAAAATTTCTCTTCACAGCTGGCATGATCTTATACATATAAAATCTGAAACAAACACAAAAAGTCAACTATTAGAGCTAATAAACAAATTGAGCAAAATTGCAGGATGCAAGATCAATATATAAAAATCAGTTGTGTTTCTATATACTAGCTATGAACAATCCGAAAAAGAAATTAAGAAAACAATTCCACTTATAATATCATCAAAAAGAATAAAATACTTAGTAATAAATTTAACAAAGGAGGTACTACATTTGTACCTTGACAACTAACATCGCTGAAAGAAATTAAAGAAGACCAAAATAAATAGAATGACATCCCATGTTCATGGATTGGAAGATTTAATATTGTTAAGATGGCAATACTCCCCAGAATAATCTACAGCTTTAACCTAATCTCTATCAAAATCCCAATAGCCTATTTTGTATAAATGGAAAGCTGATCCTAAAATTCATATGGAATTATAAGGGACCCTGAATAGCTAAGACAATCCTGAAAAAGAACAAAGTTGTAAGATTCACATTTCCCAATTTCAAAACTTACTACACACTACATGATCAAAACAGTGTGGTTCTGGCACAAAGATAGACTTATAGATCAATGAAATAGAAATGAGAATCTAGAATAAACTCATATATCTATAGTCAATTCATTTTTGACAAGTGTGCCAACACCATTCTATGGGGAAAGAATATTCTTGCCAACAAATAGTGCTGGGAAAACTGGATATGGACATGCAAAAGAAGCAAATTGCTCCCTTACCTCACACCATACATAAAAATTAACTCTAAATGGATTAAAGACTTAAATATAAGAGCTAAAAGTATAAAACTCTGAGAAGAAAACAGGGGTAAATCTTCATGGCCTTGGATTAGACAATGGATTCTTAGATATAACACCAAAAGCAAAACAACAAAAGAAAAAATACATAAATTGGACCTCATGAAAATAAAAACTTTTGTGTTCCAAAGGCCACTATTAAGAAAGTGAAAAGATAACTAACCCATAGAATAAGAGAAAATATTTGCAAATTATATATCTGAACATAGTGGGTGCTCAGTAAATGTTTGTTGAATGAATAAATGAACAGGAAAAGTCATCCATCTTACAAGGCAATATGTGAGAAGTACAAAGGCTACAGGAGCTCAGAGGAGATGCAAGCACATCCTGCTGGACTCTGAGGTCACTGGATATTCCAGACTGCCATTAACCAACCATATGGGCAGTTAAGCAGGTCAGGCAGGGTTCTAGCAACCTTGACTGGTAAAAAAAAACAACAGGACTACTAGATGATCTCTGAGGATCCTTCTCACTCTGAATATTTTTTAATGTTTAACTGAAAATCTTTGACACTTAAAAGATTTTAATGAAAATATCCATTCATCTGTTATATTTTTTAAATTATAAAGGTAATGCAGGTTTACTGTAAGATATTCCAACAACACATATAAAGTTCTTACAAAAAGTGAAAGGCCTCCCTCGCCTTCCCAGGCCAGAGCTCCACTCCTACCATTAGCTGCTTGTTTTTCCTCTTTCCTTCCAGACATTCTTCTTTGCATACAAACAGAAGTATGTATTTGTACATATACATAGCTTTTTTTCTCAAAAATGAGATCATATGGTGCATATTGTTCTGCAACCGGCTTTTATCACTTAGAAATATTCCTAGGACATTCTTCTCTGCCAGAACCTGGCAGATCTAGCCCTCAAAGGTATACACACACACACACACACACACACACACACACACACGAGTGTTCATTGCAGAATTGTTTGTGGTAGCTGGAAATTAAAGACAAACTCTACGTTCATCCCTAATGAAATAGATAAATAAAATATAACAGATGCATATTTAGCATTAGAAACACTAAATGCACACCTAACAACATAGATGTGTATTAAAACAAAGTGAAAAAGGTATGAAAAGGGCATTAAAGGATAATAAACAGAATGAGAACTATGGCACAATACCCTTGATGTAAATGAAAAACATGTACATACACAGAACACTATTTTACAAGGATACATGTATATCCAAACACTAATATACCAAAGCACTAGACAGAGTAGGTGCCTGTGGCGGAGTGACCAAAATGGGCAAAGTAAATAAAATATAATAATATTTAAATAAGAGAGGTCTCGCAGAGATCAGCGATGACAGCATTTACAGTATTCCATAGAGGTGCCGTAATTTACTGAATTCCTCTACTGATAGACATTGAGATTCTCCAGTCTCTCATGACTATGGACTGTGGGGGGTTCAAACAGACTCAGTTTTAGTGGCTCTGCTGTTTACTAGCCATTTGCCCTTGGACAAGTTACTTAATACCTCTCAGCCTTAGTTCCTGTCTTGTGAAACAGGAATAATGACATCTGTTTTCTTGTGATCATGTTTGTAAACTGCTGAGCATGGCATCTGTACACAGCCCAAGCCAGCAAGCAGTTCTTATGTTGACGAGAGACTTGCAGGAGACAAGCCCACAGGATGGGGAGCCCCACCGGCAGGGGCCAGGTGGATCTTGCTCATCCCTGTACCCCGCCAGCACCTGGCACGCTATACACCCTTAGTGACCGTTTCTTCAGTGGGTATGGTTTTTCTCAGCACTTTCAGGGTAATTCATCTTCTATGACATCTAATGACCTGACCAGGTTGCCAGCCACCTCTTCTGTGTTTATTTAGTAGTGGTTATAAATCACTGCTTTTCACACACTGTGGTATGAGCATTTAAACTTCATGCCCCTAATTTATGGTTTATGTGAGGGCCAGAGATAGGGGGACTCCTCTTCTCTGCCCTCACCCCCCAAAAGAACAAAAACTCAAAGATGACATCTCACAGACAATGAGTCAAAAACTGCAGCTCCTCTGCATAGCAAGATCTGTAAAAGGCCATCACGGAGCTCACTCCTGTGTCACACTGAACAAGTCACATAAACACTTCACGCTCAATTTACTCTTCTGCCAAATGCGGATAAGACCACCTGCCCCCCTCTACTGTACAGTGTTTTAAAAACTAAGATAACGTCATAGCACCTTGTAAAGAATAAAATTATATGATTAGTAAATTATTTAAGGAATGCAGTTATTACTAGTTCAGTTAGTAATCTGTGTTTGGGGAAGGAGTTCAGGTGAAAGACTGAGTCGATTCTTCAGGGACAGTATTTTTCCTGTTCTGGCCACGCTGGTGCTTTGTGCTGATTGCCTGTACGGGGGAGGAGATGCCCCCTTGGGCTGGGCAGAACCAGCCGGAGCGAGTCAGGCTTCCAGGTGCCGGATCCAGCGATCCTCGAAGGGCCGGGACCCGCCCCGGGGTTAAAAGCTGCCGTCCCAGCGTTGGGCTGGGAGCGCGCAGCGCCGTCGCCTTCCCCATTCCGTGCCTGCCCTCTCCTGGACGCGCCAAGCACCGGGACAGCGCGACGGATGCGGGAAGATCCGAAAGCCAAAGGTATATTTCCGTAAATGACCCCTCGACTTACTGTGGGAGAAAAGGAGAGAGGAAAAGAAGGAAAAAAGATGGGGAAAAGGAAAAGAGCAGATACGGGGAAAAGAGAAAGAAAAGGGAGAATGTTGAATGGCTTTTTAAGGCGCTGCTTTTGGATTCCTTTTTTAAAAGAGAGGTTGGAGGTGACATGGTATTAGAGCCCCAGTCCATTGTATAGAGGTCCCTGACCTTCACCATCAAGAAGAGATAGGAAGGAAAAATTACTTAAACTGCAAAGAGTTTTTTTTGTTGTTGTTTTTGTTTTATTGGTTTTGTTTTTTAATTTCAAAATATTAAGGGGGTACAAATGTTTTGTTACATGGATACAGTTTATAATACTTAACGTCAGGGCTTTTAGTGTGCCCATCACCAGAACAGTGTTCACTGCACCCAATAGGTAAGTTTTTACTCCTCCCTCTCCCTGTTCTTGATTTCCAATGACCTTTACATTTACATCTCTTTGTGCTCCTGTGTGCCCATCAACTAAGGGACGTTTTAAAACAACAATTTAAACAGCCCTTTAACTTTTGTATGCACCACCCAGTGCTGGCAACAGAAGCTTCAAGCAAAAAAGGACAATAACAGTATCCTCAGTGCCTGTCTCTAAGCACACACCTTCCTTTTCTCTTGCCAAGGAATTTAGCAATATTTTATTTATGCTGAAATCTCAAACATCCAATCACAATTCCTCCTGCTTTTAATTTAAGCCTGTTTTTTGCTTTTCACAGACAAGGAGAGCACCTGTTCAGCAAACATAACTCTTTAAAGTCCCATCATAATAGTGAAGACATTAACTGGAAGAGGGGGAAAAACTCTCTTTCACCCTTCTTTTTAAACAAGTCTAAGGTCTTGGCCATTTTTTATAGGACCTGTTTCCTCCTGCTCCCTGTTCTTCATATCCCTTTTTAAATGCCAGGCAAAATCAGGTAAGGTCCTCCCATAAGGAATTGCTAGAGTAGTGCCCAGCAGACAGCTTACTTCCTGGTGGGTACACGGAACAGCTCTGTTGTTTTTTTCTCTTTGGCAACACCCATTGCAAGTTGCCTACAGCTGCCTACAGCTTGCAGAGATACAAACTTGAGAGCTGCTCCTGGGACACCTATGCTTATCTAGCCTTTTCCATTCTGAGTTTGTGATGTTGAATTTTTATACTTATTTGATGTACTATCATGTATTTAATCTTTTTTTCCCCTATTTTATAAGATCCTATACTCATTAATACTGCCACCTGGGCCCAGTTCATGGTCCATTCAGCCAAGATTCTTTCTCCAACAGTAGAATCAGAAAACACTTTTTTTCCCCCCAAAAGGAGTTTCCCTCTGTTGCTTGGGCTAGAGTGCAGTGGTGTCATCATAGCTCACTGCAACATCGAACTCCTGGGCTCAAGCAACCCTCCTGCCTCAGCCTCCCGAGTAGCTGAGACTACAGGTGCTTGCCACCATGCCTGACTAATTTTTCTATTTTTAGTAGAGATCGGGTCTCGTTCTTGCTCAGGCCAGTCTCAAACTCCTGGGCTCAAGTGATCCACTCATCTCAGGCGCCCAAAGTGCTAGGATTACAGGTGTGAGCCACTGTGACCAGCAGAAAATACATTTTAAGAGAGCTTGGTTGTCTTCCCTGGTGCAAACGGCAAAAGTTAGTGTCTCCTCCAAACAGCATAGATTCCTGTAATGCACTTATAATTATGTTTCTTAAATGTTAATATTTTTAAACTGTGGTGCATCTTGGGAGTAATAATTTCCACAAGTTTACCATTAACTATGTAATTTTTTTCTTTTATTGGTCCTCAACTGACCTCTTTTAAGATTCAATTCTTGAATTTTAAGATTTGGGGTGGGAGTGGGGGAATCCATGTTCATTTTTTCTGATACCTTAAAACTTTCTGATTGAAGTGGTTTTGATTGCATTTTTAACTCAGATTTCATCCTTCCAGACAAAAATCTTTCATTTTGTTTGTGGTTTTTGTCTACCATACTGCCACAATATTATCCTACTTTGAAGACCATATCTCCAATCCTGACCAAGTCATCAAGAAAATACTAGCTTAGGCCGGGCGTGGTGGCTCACGCCTGTAATCCTAGCACTCTGGGAGACCAAGGCAGGAGGATCACTCAAGGTCAGGAGTTCGAGATCAGCCTGAGCAAGAGTGAGACCCCACCTCTAGTAAAAATAGAAAGAAATTAGCTGGACAACTAAAAATATATAGAAAAAATTAGCTGGGCATCGTGGCGCATGCCTGTAGTCCCAGCTACTCAGGAGGCTGAGGCAGGAGGAGTGCTAAGGCCAGGAGTTTGAGGTTGCTGTGAGCTAGGCTGATGCCACGGCACTCTAGCCTGGGCAACAGAGCGAGACTCTGTCTCAAAAAAAAAAAAAAAACATAAAAGAAAATACTAGCTTAGGCCTCACATTCAAGATAGTCATGCACAAACTAAGTTATTGGGAATATCACTGTCAACCACCTTCCAAATATATGAAATATTTTAAAATAAAACATGCTTAAAAACTTCCCTACTAAGACCAGGAATGCAGGATTAGGTTGGTTGGTTTGTTTTTGTTTTTGATGATTCCATTTCTTTTATTTTTTTTACTCAGGCTAACATTAAAGCAAGGCTTAAATTCTGAGAACGTGCACCCACATACAGGGAGTGCCAGTAGCCTAGGAACAATCTTCATAGTAGGAGAACTCCAGCCCAAAATGACAGATTTGCTGTGGCTAATCCACAAGTGGCCAACTGAGAGTTGTGAAATTTAGGGGGAAAATGGGCAGAAAATTGGGCAAAGGTGAGCAATTACAATATCCAGGATTCTCTTTAAGAAGCAAGTCTTGGCTGCTTCTCTCAACATCCTGAACTTTCAAACCAAATTTACAGGCAAGCAGAGGCAAGAACCATCTATGCATCATGTAAGTGCCTCCTAAGAATCCTTTTGTCCCCAAGCGATGCTCCACTGGGCTGCTTCCATGCCTCAGTTGCCCTATACATGGCACATCCTTTCTAGGATTGAGAATTCAATATTGCTCTCTCTCGGTTCTTCTAGAAATGCAAGTACTTCTGGGTTCATTTAACACTCCCAGATTGTGAGAGAACTAGGAACCAAAGGGAGAGGCCTTTCAAGGGAGAAAAAAGGCCCTGAAGAGCAGTCAAGTTACTGAATACACCCTTGAAGATAAAGTTACAGTCTCGTCGGTTAGAGGAGTTTTTCAGGTTCATGCCAAAAATCTAGCTGGTGTAGCATTTCTTCCTGAACTTTCAGAGCAGCTGGGGTCAACAGCTACCCACTCTAGGAATAGCCTTTCCTTTTCCATTTTGTCTGTTTTATTCCTAGGCTAAAAAAAATGCTCAATAGGCACAGAGCAGGGCCTAAAATGAATTTTGGCACCACTGGTGGCCACAAAGCACCAGGCCCCCACAGACCAAACAACTCACAGAAGAAAATGAGCAGTGTCTGTCTGTCTTCTTTCTCCTGAAGGGACACAAGGGAACAAGTATTTGAACTAGCAGGAGGTAGTAAAATGGGTGTCAGGAAGAACTCTTAAACAGGAAGATGAGCTGATTATAGGTTGGCAACTCAGTCCCTTAAGTCCTAAATGAAAACAGGAAGTAATCACCTCTTCTTCAAGTATTAGATTGAGGTAAGAAGGAGGGTTGAAATGTCCTCTGAAATCCTTGTCATCCCTGACTCAGTAGAGGGACTCCACTGCTGACCTAAAGAAACAGACAATTATGCCCTGACCCCTTGATACAATAGTAATAAAATAATAATAATAAGTAAAGAAACAGAAAAATAGAAGAAATTTCCCTTCTTGACTTCTGGGTGGATTTAAGTGTCGAGATATCCAATGTTTTTGCTTTATATTGACGAAAAGAATAGTTCCTGGGGCCTTTAGCCAAGAGGTATGGCTAAGTGGTCTCTTTCCAGTGCACCAGAACCAGCTAAGCCCACCCGCACACCGCCCTTGCGTAGCATTTCCCATCGGCCTGCTCTTCGGGCAGCAGCCGGACACATCATGGCCTAGAGAGAGAGGCAGTTTTCCCTCTCAGTCTCCAGTGCCCAGATGAGGACAGATGACCCAAGAAATATTTATGTTTTCTTCTCAGATTTATTAATTTATTAGTCAAATGAAGGGGAAAGGCTTTGTTTATGATCTTCAAAAAAGTCTAAATTCTGGCCAAGGAAAGGAAATAGCAATTGTTCCATTATTAACAACAGCTATTTTTGAGACAGAGTCTCACTCTCTTTCCTGGGGCGAGTGCCGTGGCGTCAGCCTAGCTCACAGCAACCTCAAACTCCTGGGCTCAAGCAATCCTATTGTCTCAGCCTCCCGAGCAGCTGGGACTACAGGCATGAGCCACCATGCCCGGCTAATTTTTTCTGTATATTTTTAGCTGTCCAATTAATTTCTTTCCATTTTTGGTAGAGACAGGGTCTCGCTCTTGCTCAGGCTGGTCTCGAACTCCTGAGTTCAGAACGATTTGCCAGCTTCGACCTCCCAGAGTGCTAGGATTACAGGCGTGAGCTACCGCGCCCGGCCCAACAGCTATTTTTTTTTTATCTGTGAAGTGTTAAGAATTACTCCATGGGTCAGAGTTAGACATATTGATAATATACCTCAAAAGATCAGGGATCTTCTCTGAAATCTTCTAGTTTCCCTTACTAATTATTGATACCCATTAACGAACTAAACCCCTTTTGGAATAACCCCTGTTTATATCTTTAGCCTGTTCCATGTAAACTTATTTGGGCTTATTTATAGTTTTGTTTGTTCTACATTTACCTCCTTGTGAATCACATATGCATGTCTTCTGTATATATTCACTCTTCCCCTTCTTTTCATGATTTCATAGACTCATCACATTTTTCCTCAAACTTCACCTTTCTTGATCAGAAGTTTTTACCTGAGAGGGGAGGGATGTAGAAGACAGGGGAGGAAATTTATCAGAAACTTCTAGGGGAGCTTTTCCAAATACAGTGTGCCTGCTTCCCACTTCCCTGAGCATATCCAAACTTTGGCTGGGGAAATTTATATTTAGAGAATTTTTACATACAATTCTAATGGTCACCTCCCTCTGTTCTGTTGCAACCATTGTTCTGAACTGAAGAGCCCTAATCTTTTAGTTCTGTCTTCATAATGCATGTCTTTCATTTCCATTTTAGCTCTTATTTGGCATTCTAATGGAATAAAATTTTCCAGCTGTTGTGTAACTGACAGCAGTTTGAGAATACAACAAAAGTTTGCAATTGTAAAAAATAACTTGGTACTTAACTGTGGAGCCTGGAGAACTACCAGACCTTTCCTGGTGCAGATCCATCTTCTCCAATAGCTCCTTCTTCACTTGCTTTTCTCTCAGCAGTTTGCTCTGAACAGGTTCTCGCGGTGACTGAAGGCAACAAATGATGGGAGGGGCCAACACCCGTTCCTCAGAGGGCTTCGTCCTGATGGGTATATCTGACCATCCCCAGCTGGAGATGATCTTTTTCATAGGCGTCTTCTTCTCTTACTTGCTGACCCTGGTTGGGAACTCAACCATCATCCTGCTTTCCCGCCTAGATGCCCGGCTCCACACGCCCTTGTACTTTTTCCTCAGCAACCTCTCCTCCCTGGACCTTGCCTTTACTACTAGCTCAGTCCCCCAAATGTTAACCAATTTATGGGGACCAGAAAAGACCATCAGCTAGGGTGGCTGTGTGACCCGACTGTATGTGTTCCTTTGGTTAGGGGCTACTGAGTGCATTCTGCTCGTGGTGATTGCATTTGACCACTACATTGCAGTTTGCCGGCCCCTGCGCTACACCACCATTATGAGTCCTCGGCGCTGCTGGCTGCTGGCTGCTACTGCTTGGCTGGGTGGCTTGGGCAACTCTGTGATCCAGTCAACATTCACTCTGCAGCTCCCATTGTGTGGGCACTGGAGAGTGGACAGCTTCCTCTGTGAGGTGCCCGCCATGATCAAACTGGCCTGCGGAGACACAAGTCTCAATGAGGCTGTGCTCAACGGTGTCTGCACCTTCTTCACTGCAGTCCCACTAAGCATCATCCTGATCTCCTACTGCTACATTACTCAGGCAGTGCTGAAGATCCGCTCCGCAGAGGGACAGCAAAAGGCATTTAACACGTGCCTCTCCCATCTGGTGGTGGTATTCCTCTTCTATGGCTCAGCTATCTATGGGTATTTGCTTCTGGCTAAGAACAGCAACCAGGACCAGGGCAAATTCATTTCCCTCTTCTACTCTGTGGTCACGCCCATGGTGAATCCTCTCATCTACACTCTAAGGAACAAGGAAGTGAAGGGGGCACTGAGAAGGCTGCTGAAGAAAGGAAGAAAAGTCGGCTGAGAGAAGAGGAAACACCTTTGCTATTTATTGCTTCTTCATCTCCACTCACTTTTCTCACTATCTCCTGGCTGGTGAACATGAGGAGTACTAACCCCGGTAAAACCAAGGCATGTTTCTGACAACTCTAAGCTCTTGGGACATGGTTAGTATTATTTGTAATGTTCTACACTTACTTACAAAAAATCCTACTGTGGACAACAGATTGCAGGGCAGATGTGTTGTTGAAGGCTCAGAGGTAATTGACCTGGTACAGACCTATCTCACTGTTTCTGTCTCTGTTGTCCACGTATTATTTATTATACCTTATATTTTTACAGAATTCTGTACTTTTCTAAACAAAGCCCCTCCACTTGTGGTATTTTATATAATGTTACTGTAATTCCAGAAAATCAAGTCATGTATTATTAACTTCATGTGAAGACCCAAGCAATCCATCTTTGTACCCTATCCATCCATTACCTTTGTCCATCTCTCTTCATCTCTTCTTTGTAATACTGCAGTCTGTCTATCCATGCTTCCCATCCATATATCGCTCTCATCTTGTTTACCCTCTCCTTTACATCAGCATTCCAGTTTCCATTCTGCCTGATCTAATATTTAAGGAGAAAAGGTAGAAAAGGCCATTTGCCTTTCTATTCTAGACAAAGAGGATCCCTTGATATAGTGTTATTTAAATCATCCCACGTAAAAGTCCATCAGGTTTACTGACAGCATTTGGATATGCCAGTCTGGTTGGTAGATGATGAAATGTCCTAAGATTCTTTAAGCAAATTCGAGAGCCCAAGAAAGATCATCCACCCATAAAGTGCGTCCTCTGCCTCAAGATCTAGTCTTTTCAGTCCTGCAGTTCCTAAAACTCAGCAATCAGTCCAGCACACAATGACTCACCTCAAGAACTGTAGTCCCAGCTACTCAGGAGGCTGAGACCAGAGGACCACTTGAGCCCAGGAGTTTGAGCTTGCAATGAGCTATGATGATGCCACTAAACTCCAGCCCAGACAACAGAGTGAGACCCCATCTCAAAAAGGGAGGGGGGTGGTCTGGACGCAGTGGCTCATGCCTGTCATCCTAACACTTTAGGAGGCTTAGATGGGAGGATTGCTTGAGATCAGGAGTTCAAGACCAGGGTGAGCAACAAAACAAGACCATGTCTCTACAAAAAAATAGAAAAATTAACTGGGCATGGTGGTGTGCACATGTAGTCTCAGCTGCTCAGAAGGCTGAGGCAGGAGGATGGCTTGAGCCCAGAAGTTTGAGGTTGCAGTGAGTTATGATGATGTCATTGCACTCTAGTCCCAGAAAATGGAACAAACCCTGTCTCAAGAAAAAAAAAAAAAGGTTACTTTGGCTATATTTGGCTATTTGGGGTCTTTTGTGGTTCCATACAAATTTTAGGGATTGTTTTTTCTATTTCTGTGATGAATGTCATTGGTATTTTGATAGGAATTGCATTAGATCTGTAGATTACTTTGGGTACTATGGACATTTTAATGATATCAGTTCTTCCAATCCATGAACATGGGATATAATTCTATTTATTTGTATCATGTTTAATTTCTTTAATCAATGTTTTATAGTTTTCAGTGTAGAGATCTTTCACCTCTTTGGTTAAATTTATTCCTAAGTATTTTAATTTTTTATAGATTTTATAAATTGATTGTTTTCTTGATTTCTTTTTCAGATAATTTTCTATTAGTATATGGAAATGCTACTGGTTTGGATGTGTGTGTAATAGGGCCTCATTACTGGGGATATCAAAGGCTAAGGAAAAGTATAAAAAGAAAGAATAAGAAAAAGATTAAAAGATAAAAATAAATATTTTTTTAAAATAAATAAATATAGGGTCTCACTATGTTACCCAAGCTGAGTGCTGGCTATTCAAAGGCTCAATCATAGCACACTGTAGCCTCCAACTCCTGGCCTTATGTGATCCTTCTGTCTCAGTCTTCCAGGTAACTGGGACTGCAGGTGTGTGCCCCCATGCCCAGCAGCTACTGACTTTTGTATATTGATTGTGTATTCTGAAGCTTTACTGATTTTTTTTTATTATTTTTAGTTTTTGAGACAGAGTCTTGCTTTGTTTCTAGAATAGAGTGCCATGGCATCAGCCTAGATCACAGCAACCTCAAATTCGTGGGCTCAAGCGATCCTCCTGCCACAGCCTCCCAAGTAGCTGGGACTACAGGCATGCATTACCACGCCTGGCTAATTTTTTCTATTTTTAGTAGAGATAGGGTCCCGCTCTTGCTCAGGCTGGTCTCCAACTCCTGACCTCAAGCAATCCTCCCACCTCAGCCTCCCAGAGTGCTAGTATTACAGGGATGAGCCATCACACCTGGTCTAGCTTTACTAAATTTGTTTATTAATTCTAACAGTTTTTTAGTCAAGTATTTAGGGTTTTCTGTATATATGATCATGTCATCTGCAAACAGGTACAATTTAACTTCTTCCTTTCCAATTTGGATGCCTTCTATTTTTTTCTCTTGCCTAATTTCTCTGACTAGAACTTCCAGTACTATGTTAAACAGAAGTGGCAAAAGTTGGCATCCTTGTCTTGTTCCAGATCTTACAGGAAAAGCTTTCAACTCTTCCCCATTTAATATGATGTTACCTGTGAATGTGTCATATATATTGTTGTGTTGGGATACATTCCTTCTCTACCTAATTTGTTGAGAGTTTTTGTCATGAAAGGATGTTGAATTTTGTTAAATGCTTTTTCTGCATCTATTGAAATGATCACATGGTTTTTGTCCTTCCTTCTGTTAGTGTGATATATCACTTTTATCAATTTGTGTGTATTGAATCACTTTTGCATCCCTGAGATGAAGTCTGCTTGATCATGGTGAATGATCTTTTTGTTAAAGTACTGTTGAATTTGTTTGCTAGTATTTTTTTTTTGAGGGTGGTAGTGCTCTTTTCTTTGAGACAGTCACCTCTGACTAAATCTAGCCTAAGAACAGCTTGGTCCTTAATCAGACCAAGTTCTTTATCTTTATCTTGTTCTAATCACAGTTATACCCATGTTTCACCCTCTCGTTTACAGCCTGATGAACAAGACCCTTAAGCATGCACTGAAGAAGTTTCTAGGTGACTCAGAAGACACCTAGGGCTACCAAGAAACACTGCTCCTCCTTTGCTTCTTCCCACACTCAGACTCCTCCCCCGCCCCAGCCCCTCCTGTCAATGTAGTCATCTACTACCTTACCTTTGAATAGGAAAGCTGCAAAATACCTCAGAAAGTTCATGACACTGGTAGTCAAATCTGCAACTAATTAGCTATGGTAGTCAGTGGCTCGCTATAACACTCTGTCTCCTCATGTGTAAAATGACTATAATAGCTGGCAGGAACGTTGTAAGGATCAAAATAGATAATGCGTTTGATAAATGTATGTGCTTATAAAACTGCTCTGGTATTATTCCTAATCAAAGAAGGAGTACTTTCCCAAGAAACTTTAATAATCTATTTCATATCCCACCTCCCTCTATTTATATCCTGATGGATTAGTACTCCTTATTTGTGTTACCAGAGCCTTCCTAAATGATGGCTAAAGGGGCCAGACTCCACATCTCCACATCTCAATCCACCAGCTTCCTGTTCAAAATATATCCAGGATATACAATTCAGAATAACACACATGCGAAAATTAGGGGAGTATTTGAATGCCCATCAAAAGAGAAATGATTGAATATATATTGTGGTACATGCCTAAATGTATCGCTTTTTTTAAAAAAAAATGAGGTAGATACACTGAAACAGAAAAAACTTTAAAAGACAGAGTAAGTGGAGAAAATCATAAAGTCCAGAAAGATACACACTATTAACAGATATTTTCTCTAAGGAGGGATTATAGTTAAGGAGATTAAGGTATGAAAACACTTCATTTTTAAGTGAGAATGTTTTGTGGCACTTCATTAATTTTTAAAAATAAAAACGACTTGGAGAAAAAACGCTGGGTTAGAAATGAGTTCTAGTCCAACCTCCATCATTAGAAATTCACTTAAGCTGTGTCGGCTTCCTCATCTGGAAGGTAAAAATAATACCAGTACTGACTTCATAGCATTGTTGTGAAGATGCTAGTATGTAAATGTTTAGAATTATGCCTATCACGCAGCAAACGCTACGTTTTCTACCATGGTTGTCATCACCTCGTCTGCGAAACTAGGATGCGTGCCCAGCTACGGTTCCTGCGAGGACCATGCACAGAAAGAGAATCGGAAACGCCATGAAACCAGAGCATCGGTAAAACGAATAGGCGGGATTAACAAACGCAGATCCAGGGCCCCGGGTTCTCAGACATTGTGATTGGTCCCAGCGCATAACGCAGGCGTATCCTGTCTTCTCATTGGCTAGAACTGCTGTCAATTAGCGAAGGGCGGAAACCAGGTGTAGAGGGCGGTCCTTTAGTGCGGCGCTTGTCTGATGCCACTTTTAGGATTAGCGTTTGCGCATGCGTCTGACCCTCTCACAGTCCCGGCGTACCCCGCGGCAGGTTGTGGCGTGGCGCAGTAGAAAAGATGGCGTGGCGTAGCTGGTGAGTCGCGAGTAAGGTTTTTCCTGGCGGGGCGGGGCTCGAGGGCTGCGGCTCCGCCCTCTGCCCTGGTGCTCTTGGCTCGCGTTGTAAATTCCCAGACGCAAAACCTTGGAGTGGCCGTGTGACTCAGAGTGAACTGGGTCCTCTTCTTGGAGAGGCGTGGGAGCGAGGCTGGGCGGCGTGCCTTCGGGACTCCGGTCTGTTCATGTTGCCCGGTGAAGACTCCCTTGAAGGGCTTGGTGCCTCTTGCTCTTGCAGTTTGCGCAAATAAAACACTTGTTCACTAATGCCCCATTGCGCCCTTGGGCTGAGCGGTGAGGACTCGAAGACCACACATGTCCCAAACTGGTGGAGTAGATAACCCAACCCGAAACAAATTTAGTATTGGAAGGGTTAAGATGAAGCACCCCGAGAGACAGATACAGACAGGGCCGAGGAGTTCAAACGATCAGGAGGCTTAAAGAAGATGGTAGTAGTGGTATTACCAGTCCCGCTCCTGTGGGATTCTTGTCTTTGATGGTGGAGTGTTTAAGAATACTGAGAGGGCCGGGCGCGGTGGTTCAGGCCTGTAATCCTAGCACTCTGGGAGGCCCAGGTGGGCGGATTGCTTGAGCTCAGGAGTTCGAGACCAGCCTGAGCAAGAACGAGACTCCGTCTCCACTATAAATAGAAAGAAATTAGGCAAACAACTAAAAATAGAAAAAATTAGCTGGGCACGGTGGCACGTGCTTGTAGTCCCAGCTGCCTGGGAGGCTGAGGCAGGAGGATCGCTTGAGCCCAGGAGTTTGAGGTTGCTGTGAGCTAGACTGACGGCATGGCACTCTAGCCCAGGCAACGGAGTGAGACTCTGTCTCAAAACAAAACAAACAAACAAAAAGAACACTGAGTTTCTCTTTTACTTTTCTAATGCCTAGACTCAGGTGGCCCTGCTTCCCTGGTTGGCAGTGGAGACCGGCAGTCCCTTGTGTTCATTGTCTGTGGAAAGAATATTTCAGGTAGGAAAAGGAAAAGTTTGGTGGGCAAAGGCACTTGTAGGTCCCTAGACCAGTGGTTCTCTTCCAGGTACGATTTTGTCCCCCAGAGGACATTTGGCAATGTTTGAAGACAATTTTGTTGTCATACTTGAGGGGTGCTACTGCCATCTAGTGGGTGGAGGCCAGGGATGCAGTTAAAATCCTACCAGACAAAGGATAGCTGTCACCTCCCTGCCCCTCCAAGAACTCAAAAGAACTATCTGGCCCAGAATGTCAGTAGTGCTGAGGTTTAGAAAGCCCGCCCCTGCCCTTTCCAGGTAGTGCAAGTGGTAGTGATAGTAATGGAAATGGAGAGGGGATAGATGTCAGAGGTATCTCAGCCAGAGACCAGTTTTGTCTCCTTTTGTATTCTTCATAATGCTTAAGTGTTTGACACCCACTTGATTAATCAGGTTTGATGACCCCGGTCTTCCTCTTATTTTTTCATTCATTTGTTCATTTTCTAAATATTTATTTAGCACCAGACATGATTTAAGGTGCTAAGATTCAGCAAGGAGCAAAACAAGTCTCTCTCTCAGTAACCGTACCTTCTTGCAGGGGATGACAGACACTAAACTCATAAATATATGCCAAATAGTTACATATACTGTGAAGACGTTCCCATAAGATGGAGTTTCTTTTACTACGACCACATAGCATTTACTTAGTGCCTTTGAATGCCACGCACTGGGCTAGATGCTTTGCAGATGCTGTTTCTAATCTTTTTTCCTCTATCTTGCAAGATGAGTATTATTATCCTCAGATGAGAAAAAGAAACTCAGAGGAGTTGAATAATTTGCCCCAAATCAGTTAGTATGGAGTTGAGCTGGGACTCAACCCAGATTTACCTGATGGACAAAGTCTGTACTATTTCCATTAGTTAACATTGTGTCTCCTATACTAGGTTAATTTGAATGGGATGAGAAATACATACCTTCTTTCCTAGAGCTGGGAAAGTGAAGTAGAAATGAACTCTCACATTGACCTCTTGCTCTTTCCAGAGTGGAGTTTCTGTCAGAGTCCTAGCCAGAGGTAACTCTTGAGAGTTGTAGGAACGGAATTTTGAACCACAGATCAGCCTCAGTTGGAGTTGAGTTCCTCTCCAGTCCTCACATTCTCTCAGGCAGTTGATGGCTAATCTCTCAGAGGGGTTGGCAACTTGGAGATCTCCTGCCAGCCGTGCAGACTTCTAATTATCAAACAAGGATTTGGTCCTTAAAAGGCCTTTGGCCAGCTCTGGGAGCTCTGCTGTTGATGGCTGCAGCCCAAGCTGCACTCAAGGAGAAGATCCTGCAGCTGAAACAATTCCTGACCATTCTGCACAGGGAGATGCATACCTGGCTGAGGGAATGTCCTCCAGAAAGCAGTGAAAGGCAATAACTTGGGTACAAGATTTGGAGTGAGAACCTGGGAGGCCAAGGCAATTGGTGAGAAGAGGAACATGTAAATAGAAAATGGAGGGCCAGGCATGGAGGCTCACGCCTATAATCCTAGCACTCCAAGGAGCTGAGGCGGGCAGATCGTTTGAACTCAGGAGTTCGAGACCAGCCTGAGCAAGAGCGAGACCCAGTCTCTACTAAAAATAGAAAGAAATTGGCCAAACAACTAAAAATAGAAAAATTTAGCCAGGCATGGTGGCACGTGCCTGTAGTCCTAGCTACTCGGGAGGCTGAGGCAGGAGGATCGCTTGAGCCCAGGAGTTTGAGGTTGCTGTGAGCTAGGATGACGCCATGGCACTCTAGCCCAGGCAAGAGAGTGAGACTCTGTCTCAAAAAGAAAAAAAAAAGAAAATGGAAATCTGGTTGTGAAGGGCCTGGGTTAGGGAACAGGCAGCTGAACAAGGTGGAGAAACTTGATTTTGTGGCTGTTGCTTCTTAAGCACTTGTTTATTTTCCTAGTTGGTGTCTGTTTCAGCTTTCTTAAGAGAACAGACTTTCTTTCCCCTTTGCAGGAAGAGGGTGTGAGGAGAGCAAGGTTGGATGCCCTTACCAATCACCAAGTTTTCAGTAGTTCGCTGCTTCCCAAGAATGAGGGAGGAGAGATATTTATCCCCTGTACAACATAGCCTTTCTCTTCTGCAGGTTATATTCACATGAGCCAGCTCTTTGAATGAAAATCTTCTGGTTCATGAAATGCCTGCTCTGTAATGGAGGAATTGCAATGCCCAGCAAAGTATGGGTACTTGAGTTAAATCCTCAGGGTCTGAGTCACACCTCTCCTCAAAACAGATTAATGCAACTGAATTTCTGATCAAGAGAGGGCCAAAGTGGGACCCCCTGGGGGCTGGGAGCTGTGTTACCAGGTATAAGAGAGCTGCAGGGCTCAAGTGGGGGCAACCACAGACCTCCCTGCATTGCCCTGAGCAAACAGGATCCTGATGTGCTCTGTGCCCCTGCCAGCTGTGGTGCTGGGACCCTGACTCCTCTTATAATCCTACTCTGTCCAGCTGCATATACCTTGCTATCTCTGGCTTTCCAGGAATCACTATTCCCATACCTCTCCTCTCTGGGCCCATAGGGTGATCTGTAGGGTGATGGGGTTTTTTTCCATGTGATAGTGTGTGTGCTCCAAGAGTAGCAACCTGAGATCATGGGGAAGTTGCCAAGCTCCTGTTGGAGCCAGTGAGGCCCCATCCTCAGGGACTTTCCCAAGAAAAGAGCTAGAACTCATATGCAGGACCATTCAGACCAGGGGAAGAGGAACCAATGACTTCAAAATGGTAAGCCACAGAGTCTCAGGCTAGAAAGGGGAGAAACAGGAAGAGTCCAGGCATGAGAGTTTGTCAGTGCCTGTGACATCACAGACATGACCTAACAGTTGTGTCATGAGCAGAATTGGGAGCAGTAAGCAGGTGAAGCGATGGTGCACCTGCCAGGTTGAGGCAGCTCAGTTCCTTATGTAAGCACTGTCGTTTCCTCTGGTCGTCCCTTCAGAAAGGCACGTTCCATGATAGCTCTTAGAAGGGTCATGTCTTGGTGTTTTGAACAAAACTCTTCAAGTTCGTCTATTGACTTAGCAGGTAGCTTCTGTCACCAGCAGCCACCAGAGACCCAGACAGGCAAGCACCACCAGAGGATCCACATGCATGGATTCCTCCATCGTGGTCTCACCATTGGAGGTCAGATCTCAAGCACAGTTTCAGTAACACAACCACAACGTGAAGAGTTTTTATTACTTATGAGTTCCTCTAGGTAAGCAGAGTGACAGAGAGGAGCAGACAGCAGTCCTCCATCCCAGGTCTCATGTGGCGACAGCAACTGCACTCCCACAGCAGAGGACTTCCCCTATTTAAGGGTCATTTGGGGTAGGATGTCCTAATTTCGTGGGGTTACTTTCTGTTGGGTACTTCAAACAACTCTGATGGCAAGGACAGTTGAGTGGGTTGGCCTTAACCTGAGATTAAAGTAGGGCTCTACAGAGGGACTTTTTGTGTGTCTTAGTCAGACTTGGCCAGACCTAGGAGCAGTCACCTATGGTTTCTTCATTACTTCTAAAACACTTGCACATTCATGGCGACCTGCTGGCACCCAAGGAAGAGAACCAGATTTTAGTTTAGACTGATAAGCAAATTTTCTGAAGAGGCTTATGGGAGCTAGTTCAGCCTGGACAGGGTGAGGCTGAACCAGAAGATACTATCAGAGGGACAGAAGATCCCATTTGGATGTGTCAGGTGGCTTGGCAATTCAGAAAGAATGAAAATATAGCAGAAATAGTCCAGAGCCCAGGTATCCAGCACAGTCTAAGAAGCCAAGGTGAGAGGGCAAGGGAGGATGTGGATGAATGGATGAAGCTCCCCTGGGTGCTTGGCCACGGCTAGGAGCCCCAGAGAGCTCTCTGCTGGTACTTGGGTATACAAATTCTACATCTAACATGTCAACTTGTCATTGTCTCCTGGGTCTGGTTCTAAAGTCTTTTTTTTTTTTTTTTTTGAGACAGTCTCACTTTGTTGCCCTGGCTAGAGTGAGTGCCGTGGCGTCAGCCTAGCTCACAGCAACCTCACACTCCTGGGCTCAAGCGATCCTCCTGCCTCAGCCTCCCAAGTAGCTGGGACTACAGGCATGTGCCACCATGCCCGGCTAATTTTTTCTATATA
>CAUYSK010047870.1:0-65333 GCA_963575035.1 Avahi laniger
GGTAAGCGAGGAAGGTTGAATTTTAGCCCAGATCTAAATGCTCCATCCACACCCACATGAAGAAAAGAGCGTGGAAACGCTCCATCTGCATTCGTCCTTGGACTCTGAAGGAGATGGATGTGATTTCTCCTGCACTTCCTGTGGCCCCTCCTCCAGCCTGTGAGATCACAGCCTCGCATGCAGACAGTATGGTCCTTCTTGGCCTACACGTGCAGTCATGGGCCAGAGGGTGGGGAACTCATCTCATACACTCTCACACCCTGCAGACGCTTCCATCCACACCTCTAGCTTGAACCCAGGACATCAACGAGGGCCCGCTCTCCAGTCTTTCTCCTGCCCTTCCGCTGTGAAACAAGCACCAACGTGCACCCCTGCAACACTCCAGCCTACAATGTGTCCTCTGCCACACCACATGTCCCACTGCAGAGGGAGGCACGTGAGGGGTGAGCGGGGCTGTCCCCTGACCTCTGTGTGAGATGGCACGTAGTCCTGCCCTACGGTCAGAGTGCCTTTGCCCCAGGTGGCACAGGAGTGGTAATTCAAAGCAGCAACTCTCAACACATCTGAGGGTACAGACCCTGCTGTGCCAGGCTGGGAGAGGCCAGCTCCTGTGTTTGGTGGTTTGTGGTTGGTGGTTTTTGCCCCGTGGCAGCCAGGCTATGGCAGCGGGTAGCAAAGGTCCAAGCCAAGTGGGAGTAGAGCTGTTGCTTTGGTTTTTAAAATCAAATGAATGGCCTATACAAACTTCAACTCAATTTTCTCTGAAAGGGGATAAGGGCAACTCTGAGCCCACTCTCACCTCCCACCCAGTCCCCTGAGGCTGGGTACACGGCAGTCCTGAGGATGGACACGATTGTCGCAGGTGGGTCTGGCGCCACTTCCAGGGAGGTGGATGTCCCATGGGATCCTCTGGCCCCTCTTCAAAGTGAGGATGTCCGAGTTTGGATTTATTATTCTAATCCTGAAGCCCAAAGACCATCCTTGGAGCAGAGTATGTTCTTTGAAAGATGAGGATGTGGAAAAGCATAGTATTTTTAAACAGTGAGGGAAGAGAGTCTCTCAGATTAGGGAAGCCGGGGAAATGGGCATGCCACTAGGGTGAGGATGCGGGGTGGGCAGGAGCAGGCTGTATGTAGCCCTGTTTTGTCTGGGGGAGAAATGTCCTTTGCCAGGGCGTGGGGACACAGCAGGGTGTACTCCTGACCAACCTGTGTTGCTCAGCCTTGTGTTGCTGCCAGAGCCCCAGATTCCTACCATGCTTTACAGTTTTACTTGTAGCCATTCCCTGGTTTCCCTACTAATCAGGGCAATTGATGAGTAAAGAATAAGGCGATCTTTCCTCAGGTTATGTTCCTGAAATAAACACATGAAGACGCTCAACGAAATACAGCATGTTGGATTGGTCCTCCAGACGGCGGTCTTCCTTCTTTCTGGGAGTCTGTAATAAGACACAGCCCAGCCAGCTGTGGGGCCAGGTCCTCACTCAGCGCCAGGAAGGAGGCCCCAGGGTTTTGGGTGTGTGAGTGAATGTACATAGAAACTGCCGCACCCACACCCCACATACCATGACAGGGTGGAGCCGTCTATTGTCCTTGCCTTACCTTCTCGTCATTTCCAGAAATTCTTTATCTTGATGGCGTTGTATCATGAGGACATGGCCGAGAAATGCTCAGCAGACCTAAATGACACCTTTCCAACAGTCTCTGGGCATCCTGGACTCCACGGTCACAGCCGTGAATGAGATTTATTTCCTAAGGGGAAGCGGGGCCACGTCTAGCCATGTCTAAGCTCCAAGCTTGTACTCACAAGCCCACACCACCCACCCACAATACTCTCTTTTGACATTTGCTCAAGTTGCACAATTTGGTCAGGGAATTTGGGGTGGAGGTGTGCTGGTTGATAATGAGTTCCTTACAGCTGCTTTCCAAAATAAAATTTAAAAACACAGCACCAGATGTCGTTATCCTGGATAACTTCTGGTCTCTGATGCTTCAGAGGACACGTGAGGGTCCTGAAGGGACACGGGTGGAGTCTCCGACAGTGACTATGGGTCTTTGGGTGCTGCGGGGGTGTCTGAGAGCCTGGCTGAGGGCAGGCAGTAGACGCAGCCCCCAGCGGGGATCAGGAGCTCCGGGTTCTGGTCTCAGCTCTGTCACTAAATGGTGGGCTGACCCTGGGTGAGTCACTTCCCTCCCGCAACGTGGCTGAGCCGGAGCTCCTCTGAAGTCCCTCCCAGCTCTGAGATTCTAGGAAGAACCGGCCAGGAAGGTACTGTGGTGGTTTTCCACCACTGGAACCGAGGACATTTAAAAACTCCCACCAGTAGCATGGACACGGTCTCAAACAGTTCTTTGGTATTCACGAAGCCCCTGAGCTGGGGCTCCCATCCCAGCCCCGGGGGCCGCCACGTGCAGACCGAGACAGGCAGCTAGAGAGCAGGAGGAACAGGAATACCAGCGTCAGGGACCACAGCACGGTTTTTGTTGGATTTATCAAGCTTGTAGACAAGGACTCTCTGCAGTAGAGGTGGAGGCGACAGCGTGTGGTCACTTATCCTGCCTCCTCAGGCTGGTGAGGGCTGTTCTGCTATCAGTCAACCAAGAGTTTAGTGACAAGGATGTATCCTATCCTTGCGACTGTGACACCGTGAAGGCAGTGGGTGAGGAGATGACAAACCAACTCCTCTTGGCCCCAGGCTTTGTCCAGAGGTCGGAACCAAGAAAGAGACCTGGCAAGGTGTGAGCCAGTCTCTGGCCACCGCAGGGACTCTGGGAGGCCCACATTTCACGTGACCTTGCAGCTGCCGGGCGTAACTTTTTTTCAAGTCACTGTACATCCATTGTCTCATCTGGCTTTTCTTCTCGGGCCTCTGGCCCCCACGCAGTTCTGGCCAGGCTGAAGTCTACCCACTGCAGGAAAATCTCCAGCAAGGGCAGAACTCATCAATGACTCCTGTGTTACATAAATAGCTTCAGTGATACACACAGCCTACAACACACATGCGCACGTGCACACATACACACACACACACACACACACACACACACACACACACACACACACACACGCTTGTCCAGGCACGCAGTGGCACAACACTCCGAATATAAAAACATGCTTGGGCTCAAATCTCTCCCTCCCCTTCACCTCAGAGAGCACCTGAGCGGAGCCCACCCCTGCCCAAGCCCCGCGTCGTGAGGTGGCGAAACTCCTGGGTGGAGCCCCCGTCCCTCCTGGTGCAGCGGGGCTGCGCGGTGCCGGCAGTGCTGGTGGCCAGAGTCTACTCCTTCAGCAGTCCCAGCTTCTTCAGGGCCTCCCTTCTGTGTTCGTTGGGGACGCCCTTTGGGGAGATCTTGACGCTGACACAAAGGGGTCGAGGAAGCTTGTCACGGCTCTGTCCTTGGTAGGGCAGGTGCTTGGAGCTCTGCTCCTGCTCCAGATCTGCCAGCTTGCCCACCTGGATGCCTGCAAAGTCTTTCCCCGTGCCCAGGGAGGCAGGCCGGGGCCGGGAGTTACGCAAGACGCTGGACGAGACCTTGTCCAGGAAGGAGGTCTTTTCCAGAGAAGTGCTGGTTTTGGGGCTGACGTCCTTCTCAGCCGAGAGGTAGCTGCTCAGCCCCACGCCTGAACGCTCCAGTGTGTTGGACTTGAAGCTCATCTGTCTCAGGCCAGGGATGTTGCTCTGTTGGAGAGTCAGCCCTGAGTCTGGCTTTGGCTGGGTCAGGGGGCTGTTTGCCCTTGGGGCCTTAGGGATGGGAATCGGCATGGATTTGGCAGCTGCAACATTCCTTGGGGGGGTTTCCTGGGCAGGAATCAAAACTTTGCTTGGAGAAGACTCCTGAGCTAGAGCTGGAGCAGGAGCCTTCACTGGCGAAGGACCCCGAGCTGGAGCCGGAGCTGGAGGCTTCCGTGCAGCAGGGACAGCTGCTAAGACCTGAGCAGGACCTGCAGGCTGAGCCGGAGCTGGAGCAGGAGCCGAGGAAGGACCCTGAGCATGAGTCTCCTTGAGTCTGATGGAGCTGGTGGGCTTTAAGTGGAGGCCGGGCTCATCTTGGTCCTGGGGTAGCCCCAGCTTCTCCAGCGCCTCTCTGCGTGCTTTCCGCTGCTCCTGCACTGAAGAAGAGACCAGGCTGGAATCCCCAGAGGTGGCCTCAGCGTGGCGGGACAGCCAGTTCTGGGGATCACTGTGGAAGCTGCTTCGGCTGCTCTTCAGAACAATATTAGGTGGCAGCTTCCGGGGCTTGGGGGCTGTGAGGGGAGGCAGTCGGGCGTGCGGGTCCTCCCCTGATGGAAGGGGAGCATCCTCAGCTCTTGCACTCTGAGACAGCATGGCAGGAGGAGGCCCTGGTTGTCTTGGGCCCCCCTCTGAGTCTTTTTCCTTGGCTTTTTGGGACATGGCCTCTGAAGGAATCTGCTCTCTCTTCTGAGGGTTGGCTGGCTTGTGGAGCTGGGGTTTGTGGCTCTGCTGTCCTGGCCCCTCGGGCAGGCAGCCTTCCCTGTACCGTTCCAGCTGGGTGTCCCGGAAAGCCTCTGGCGGAGGGATGAGCACCACGTCCAAATCTAGGGCAGCCCCCCGGGGGCCAGTGGGTGCCCGGCTGGGCTCAGCGCCCTGGCTGGCCTGCGCTTTCTCAGGCTCTGCTGCCGGCCTCTTAGATTCTCCAGGAACCACGCGGCTGTCAGCCTGGGGGGTGCTTTTCCTGAGGTTCTGGTTTCCGCCAATGTGGATATTCCTGGGGAGGCTGTAGGAACCAGACCTGAGGCCCAAGCCCTGGGGCTCAAGAGGGTGGGATGAGCTGGATTGAGTTACTCTCCTTGGCGCTGGTCCTTGCTGAATGACCGTCTCTTCTGGATCTCCTGTGTGGGTCAGGGAAAACAGAACAGGAGGGACATAGGTCAAGGCACCGCTGCAGAGGGGAAAGTAAATTCTCCCTGAACTCTGACCTCCAACTAGCAATGAACGGGTTTTGTTTCGTTTTCTTTGCTTTCACAGGAGCAGAACTCTTATCTGGATATCACTTAGATAAAAGATCGATAATAGCAGATTCCTTTGACTGAGGATTAATTTTTCATGATGATTGGTGAGAAGGCGAACCCTGGTTGCTCCATGTCCTTGACTCAGGCTCTCCCTGACCTTCTACAGAGGCAGCAGAGTTGGGGTAGACTCGGGACAGTTCTCTCTTGCTATCTTGGGGTCCCAGGTAACTCAGCCCAGTGGAAGCATATGAACAAGTGATTTGCTCTTGCTTTGACCAGCCTTCTGCCTTCTCCTGCTCTCACTTTCTATAAGCACCTGGACGATTCTGTAACAGCCATAGAGTCCCTGCACGAGTGACATGGCTTCTTTCCTTCCAGCAAGCTAGTCTGATGCCCCAGGCCCACTGGGCCAGCGTGACGGTCTCCAGGGCAGCAAAGGCCTATGTCTCCATTGACTGCTCTATCTCCAGGGGAATGTTAACACATGCTCAATAAATGTTTGCTGCATGACTGTCCTCAGGAGTAAAATGCTCCTCACACCCTGGGACATATGCCCCCCACTCAAGGCCACACTCGTGTCCATCCTGTCCCTTTCCACCGAGCCTGAACTCTACTGGCTCTCCATGCTCTCCAACAAGGGCCTGGAGGCGCGGCCCACTGCAGCCGGGAGCCCTTCCCTCTTCTTATCTCCTGTAGCCTTGTCCTCTGTATCACTCAGATTAGCTCCCCAGACTGACTCAGTCACTCCAGAGCCAACCACCCTGTCCGCCCTGATGCCCTCCCCCACCTCTGTGGTCCTATCTCTTTAGAATTTTCCACAGGATGATGGGGGCCGGTCAATCCCCTTTCCCTCCTAGGCCTCGGCTACTTCGTGGACAGACACAGGACGCAGGCTCGTCAGTGGTCCCTCCTTATCCCCCAGGGACAAGGCTTTCCTCTAGCCAGGAGAGTGGAGAAGAGTGCAGCTGTTCCTTCTTCTGCCTGTGACCTTTGGAGCAGAGGGCAGGTGTGGCGGAAAGGACCAGAAGGATGCACTGATTCTCCGGGTTTTGCCAGAGGTCCTGTCCCAGGGAGTCTGCCTTACCCCGGGGAGCAGGCTGGGCTACGGGCAGTGCCCGCGATCGGGGCGTTGTGGCTGGCTCAGACTCGTCAGTGGACAGTCCGCTGTCAGCCTCGGTGTCCAATGAGCCGATGGTCTCCTCCAGGAAGAGCAGACACTCCTTCTCTTCAGCAGACAGGAAGTCGTAGCTGCTGTCACTCTGTGGGGAGGAGAGGGGACATGAACAAGGGGAGGGAAAGGGAGCTCCCTCTGCAGAAACTGGCGGGGCCTGAGAACCACCCTGCCATGGGGAAGGAATGCCGAAGGGCTGGAAACCTTCCCTGGTGCTACTCTGCGAACCTGTTGGAGCAACTCCCCAAACCATAGGCACTAGGGAGGGCGGGACTGCCAGGCGGCTGGCCCACTAGCACCCTGCTCTGCTGCTGGCCAGGCAGAAGGCAGGGGCCTTTCTTTTGCTCAATCCTGGGCAGAATGCTTAGGGACACAGATCAGAAGCAGTCCCAGGTTCTAATTCCATTTCCTCTGTGTGACCTTTGTCAAGCACCTCATTTGTGTGTCTCTGATTTAGCTCCAAATTATATGGGCACAGAATGATTTGACCTGAGATTTGATTGGTATTGCTTTTAATTTTTCAAAGTACTTCTGCATACTTGATCTGGAATGTCAAGGTCAGTATGAGGACAAACAGGAAATGCAGCCAACTCCAGGCTGCCAGGCCAGTGAGAACAGTGGCATGACTAGCCACAGATAAATGCACTAAATCATTTACACTTGACTTTGAAATGCATTCCATACAGGGTTTTTCCCCTTGTATATTTACTTTCTTGATGACATTTGGCTCTGGCTCTCATTCAAACAAGTATGTACTTCTTAAGCAAATATTAGCTTAAGGGGGGAGGGTAGAGAAACTGGTCGGTATGGGGGGAGGGAAAAGTCGCTGAGTAGTATGTGTTAAGTAGATATTAAAGAAGACCGCTTTCATTACAAGAGAGCACATAGGGATATTTGGAAGAAAATGCTATGGTCATCTCAGACGGTCACTGTCCATGCTCTACCAAGTCAGGAAGTTTGACAGAATAGTTGTTCTTCCAAGGAGGAGGTTGAAGGGAAAATCAAAAGGGAATATAGGAATGTAAGTACTTTGGCCTTATCTCCACCATTCTTGTTGATATTTGGGACACTTTAGAACTGTATATTCTTCCAACCCACTCAGATGGCCAGGAAAGATCTTGAGACAACTCTAAAAATATTCTGCAGGGAGGGGAGAGAGTTGCTGAATAACCCTTCCAGTTGCCTCTGCCCCTTAAAGAGCTGCTTGTCAGGTGACTGACTGGGGCCTACATGGTAAGGGAAGCCCCAAAGATAACCCTTGGAACCCCTGAAGCCAACTCCAAGAGTCACTTGAAGACAGATCTTCTTTATTGCCTTCTTCCTCCTAAAATAGCCTTGCCAAGGATAAGCCAGCTTTGAATTTCTCCTTTGAAAACGATTCACTTTGCAAACCTTTAATCCCTGCCGCATTCTGCATCCAGTGGTATGTGACTATTCATATTGGCTTCAGCCTAACAGAAACAGAAAGGTGTCTCTGAGGTCCCATCATCTAGGGTCAAAAAGAAATTATGTACGGATTGCCTGCGCTTTGGATTTGTGTGTGTTTGAGTGTGTGTGTGTGTGTGTGTGTGTGTGTGTTGCTTTTCTACTCTATTTTTACATATCAAAACCCACTGACTATATTAAACATTCTTGACATTCAGTAGAGAGCCTTATATAATCCTTAAATTTTCAAATATCTCTATAGGATATAAAGCAATAAAGTGTAAATTCTCCAGGATTCTTATGTATGCGACAAGCATGAACAATGAAGGAATGCTTAGATTTGGATGCAGGGCAGATTTACTCTTTCAAGTCAGCTTTACAACAACCAAGATTTAAATTCATGCCCAGACAAATTACAATTCAACACATGCCATTCACAGATGGTTAAACACGGTATCTTTGGAAGATTCTAAGTCTCTGCTCCTAGATAGTCTGTTTCTTCTCTGCAGAGAGGCATATGCTAGCTGCTTCACCTCTATCTCATTTACTCCCCCCCAAGAACCCTACTAATTACACATAAATACCATCCCTGTTTGAAAATTGAAAAGACTGAAGTTTAAAGAGATTAAATAATTTGCCCAAGGTTTTACAGTTTATAAGTAGAGAAGTCAGATCTGTTTGGTTCCAGAACCCGGTCTCTTAATTACTCTATTTTCTTTGATTTTTGTAAGAGACTGAAGTAGTGCTGCTCATTGCAGAGAACTTCAAGAATACATGTGCTACAAGAATCTACGTTCTAGTTTGCACCATGACCTCAGGTAACAGGGCTGCTCTCCCTTCTCACCTCAACCCCCAATCTAATGAAAATTGGGGGGGAATGTCTCATGTGTCCTATTGCTCTCCAAGGGTGCCACACCCTATTCTCTACAGTGCCAGGGCTGACTCAGAGGCAGAAAGCGCCCATGGATGTTGTGATTCACTCCCTGATGAGGAAGATGAAAGAAGAATTGCAGCGAGCAGGAAAGGCGGGAGGGCAGGGCAGGGCAGGTGTGCGGAAAGCAGGCCAGGCTGCGGGAGGGAGAGTACGTACAGATCCAGAGCGGGTGGAGGTGGCGCTCATCATGCTGTCGCAGCTGCCGACGCGGGTCACGGGTTCTGAGCCAGGCCCCGCTGGCCACAGCTCCCTCTCGGGCATTGCCCGAAGCAAGGTGCAGGGGTGGCAAAAGGGGCTCCCAGAGGGGAAGTGAAGGGAAGCGGAGAATGTCCCAAGCCGGGCCTGAAAAGAGAAGAATCAAAGCCACGTGTGAGCCGAGGCCCCTGCAAGGCTCTGCCCAGGCCCTGGAGCAGTGTGGCGGCAAGGACACCAAGCAAGCGGAGAGCTGGAAGGGGGCTGTGACCAGCCATCACCCGATACCCCAGCCTGCGTGGAAGGACACGTGAGCTGGCTCCAGTACGTGCAGAAGGATGGACTTAGGTGGTGGAGAGCATCTCATCAGAAAGGAGCTTCTATTACTTCTCTTACATTTTTCCCTTAACCAGGGAGCTTAACCTACATTTTCATTAATATAAACAATAAATATTACAGGGGTTCATAGCTTGGGTTCTTGAACCTGGGTTCAAATATGACTTGAGGCAACTCGCTCTTTGAGTCTGTTTTTCCTCATTAAATAAGGTCAGTGTAAAGATTAAACGGAAGAACAGCACAGTTTAGTTGATAGTAAATACTCAAACACCTAATGAATAAATGAATAACTACTATTATTCTTGTAATAAGAAAAAGGCAAGATCTATCTAGGATCAAACTAACTTGACTCAAGAGAAAAAAAGAGTTCAGAAAAGAAGGTTCTGGTTTAATGGGAGACTTGGTTTAGATAGACTTGAGAGAAGGAATAGAGGCCTTAATCCTACCCACCTCCCAGTGCTGTCGAGAAAATAAATATCATGCTGCATGTAAAACACTCCACACAGCGCACAGCCTAGTGTCAGCTGCTATCATAATTAACATCATCGCAACCACCACCACCACGGCCACGATTATCTCCCTAGTCTGGGTGACATGAACAGGCCACCTGCAGTGGCTGACGCACACCTATTTCCTCTCTAGTGCACGATCTCCTGTGTTGTTGTACACATTCCCAGCGAGGTTCCTTAGCCTGCGTCGGATAGACAAGAACACTGTCCTGTGCAGTTTCCTCCCAACTCTGACCCCTTGCGGCGGGGAGGGCAGAAAAAAAGGTTTCAAGTTCGCCGTGACAACAGTGGTAGCAAAGCCAGGCGGCGCCATCTTCCCTCTGAAGTTCCCAAGGATTTCCTGTGCCTGTTTGCAGAAAATACTCTACCAGAATTTGGCAGGCCAGGGCTGACTTCCCTATGTTAAAATGAAATTCTAAAGAACTAAGATTAAAAGACAGTTCCAAGGTCAAAGAGAGAGTTGGGAAGTACTGGAATTGAAATTTATCTGATTCCTTGTAATACCACGCTATACTTTCTACCATGTTTGCTACCCTCCTAACAGTAGGTAAAAGGTTCTAGAAAAATGTGTTCTATTTTGAGATTTGAGGACTTGGGGTTTGGATGCCAGGGCAGATGTCCCTCTGGCCTCTGCCAGTAATTGCTTCCAGTGCCGAAGTCAGGTTTGGGCTGGGTGGGGTGAGTCAGCCTTCCCACTCTGCAGAGCTGGCAAGTACAGGCCTCATGGAGCTCCTCTCCTGCTTGGGAGGAGTCCCTCAGGTGGGGCAGGAAGGAGGGGTAGAACACTCGGGAAAGAAAACGGAAGATCCCTAATGAGCCAGACACATGTGGTTCATAGGGTCCAGAACCTCTCAGGAGATAAGGAGGGGAGCAAAGGGCTGGACACACCAAAGAAGCCCAGTGATAAATCAACACCAGTGAGACAGCTCTTAGGGTGTCTTCATGAGGTTAGCTCCCCAATACCCAGAACACCAAAGAAACGGGAACATGAGAAATCATGTGGATGAAGTTCAGTCATCTCAGCTGTCCACTCCATTAGGGACTGAGCAGGTTCAGCAAGCACTAGCCCATTCCTAACGTTCTGTAGGGGGAACACCCCTATAGCAAAGAGCGTTCATCTCTCATAAGCCTGGACACACAGAAGGCATTCAAAAAATGCTGGATGAATGAACTTGTCATCTGTTCTAGAGTCTGTTGGGGTGAGCTTTTGGAAAGCTTCTTGGTTTCTAACCTATCACTGTAAGCTTTTTTGTAGATGTTTTATTTCCCAGAGAATATATGGCTCAGCAGAATTTGGGCAATGTTCTCAGTTAAACTAACATGAACACCTACTAGGCACTGGGGATTCACAACTGTATCAGACAAAGAGATATTGTTATCAAGAAGTCAGTATAGATCGAAGGGTCTAGTTTTTGGCTCCAGTTTTTTTATCTGTAAAATGGGGGCAGTAAATATTTAAAGTGACTCACTCTAATTAGTTCAACATTCTGTATGAATAGGTGAGCAGATACTGCCTCTTACTTTCAGAGAAAATTGCTACCCTTGTTCTTCCAAGTAGGCTTCAACTTTATGGTGGTTTGCCAGCCCCTCCTTCCTCCCAGGGAAGCCTATGACACTGTCTTTTCAGAACCTGAATGTCCTGAAGCAGGTGGAAGAGATAAAGACAATAGGACCAGCTTGCTTCCCAAGGACACAGCACACCGTGGCTTACAAAGTGTTCTCTCATATGCTAATTAGATCTTCAGAATAACATGGCGACACAGGCAGGACGTGACATTTTCCTCATCTTACAGATGAGGAAGCTGGGGCTCTTCCCATTGACCCTCTGGGTCATGCAGGTAGGGAACGACCCATAACCGCATGCACAGGGCAGCTCTCCAGACGGCATCTCGGGGACTGCCCAGGTGTGCGAGGGGCATGTACCTAAGACGGCTCAGTGGCCACCCCTGATTAAATATTCAAAGCCACAAGATGGCTCTTCTCCTGCTACTTCATACCTTAAACGCTGTAACTGAGCTCGTTCAGCTTTATACTTCCATTCCAGTTTATTGCCCCCACAACAGGTATTTCCAGAGTAAAGAAACGACACCAACTGCCATGGAAGATCATTCAACAGGTGAGCTGTAATCACGGCAGAGAGGAATCTGACCTGAAACCAAATGAGTGAGCTGGCACCTCATCTCCATACCTAGTTAGAAAACCCAAAGAGTCTGAATGGTAAAAAAAAAAAAAAAAAAAAAAAAAAGCTGCATTTCCTTTCACCAACTTTACAAACTTGAAACTTGGGGGTTATTTTAGTGCAGCCATTGAAACCTAGGTGTTTCTGCCTGATAAGAAGCCTGAGAAACAAGCTAAACACTCAAGGTGAGAAGTTTGGTATCTTTTAACCCTTGATCTCTTTGGAGGACTTAAGAGGAGGAGGGAACGGGGCGAGAAATGTGCGCAGGGCCGCCCATCCAAAGACACATTAAATATTAACTACTCCACAGAAACAGCCAAGCTCTGGAAGAGTGGAAATAAACAGCATGTTTGAGTTCTGGCATCGGAAGAGGGCGGGCTGGGGAGAGGGCGCCAGGCCCACTCCAGGCTGTCCTTCCAAACAGACCCGGGCCCTATTGGCATCCTCCTCCCGTGGGCTCACCCACAGCTTCCAAAAGCTCTGCCTCTCTGCCCACTAGTCGAAGAGGTTTTCCTAGTTCTCTCAGACCAGGTGTCTCTGCTTTTGTTGACTACCCAGAAATGTGCCTCAGCCTGGAGAACATGCTAAGAAAAATGCCAGGAAGACTAAAGGTTGCAATGTGTGCGTATCCCTCTACCTGAGCATGTGGGCAAGTTTCTGTGTGTTTAGGCAACGGTATAATCTTCTCTTTCACCAGTGGGTTTGAGGGACCGGGTGGGTAGAAATACCCTCTGCACAGAAGCGCTTTGTTAGACACAGCAGAGGTCTTTATTGCTAAGCTCACCAGCTCTCGGTCAGAGAGTGTGGTGGGCTAGTTCGGTGGTGTGGGGTAAGCTCACACCTAAAGCTCCAGTTGCCAGCACTGGAAAGCCCACACATTCACCCAGGCTGTGTGTGCCAGGCCCTGGAGCCTCGCGCCGAGGTCTTCCCACTTCCCTCTTCTCTGCAACAGGAGGAAAAGAGCCAAAGTTAGGGACCAGAGTGTTAACCCCCCAAGATGGATGATGGAGGGGGACTTGCTGCTCTGACTTGACTCCTACGTCCAGCTTCCTGATGCAGGTAAACTTGCCACACGAACCATCAACTGGAACACCTGGAGGAAAACACTGGCCTGGTCTGGTTCTCCTTTGTCTGGACTCTGCCACACTACCTTGGCCCAAGCCCTGCTCAGAACCGAGACCACGTTTGACATGCTGCCATGAAATATTAATGTGGGTGGGGCCTGGCACAGCCGAGCAGCTTTCTGTTTGCCAGTCTCTGTATCCATTAATGGGCAGACTTGGAAAATCAACTGAGTTGAACCCAAATAAACTCGATTTTGCAGCTAGATTATCCATGGGTTTTCCAAAGATGAGCTGGTAGCTGGAGCTGGAGTTTTCCCAACATGCCCAAACCTCATACCCCCTTACAAACAACCTAGTATGGCTCACAGCTTACACACCTGTCCCCAGAGAGCTCCATTATCACACCACCGTGATCAACATACACACACTGCACCCTTTATTTAAATATAGACACCGAGTTGATAAGGCCACGGGAAAATTTCCTGTTACAGATGCAATGGAAAAAATCAAGACATTCTGCCCACCTGAATGGCCATTTTGCCCATTTTGCCCATTCTGACTCCCTCTATTCCAACCATTCTCTTCCAAAATCACAACTCGGGTTCAATGGCTCAGAGAAGGAAATTTCCAAAACAAACTTATTTTCTTTTCTTGTTTGCACAGTATGTTTATCCAACCTAAATAGGTAAATGAAAAAGAAGATGTGTCCCAGCCCTGGTCTTCCCCAAAATATTACAATCTCAAGACGCTCCACACCCGCTCTGATCAGAGAATTAAGGAACAGAGAGGAAAGCTCCCTAGCTGGGGTGCAGAGGGACTCCCCTTTCTCCCCCAAACCCTGCAGCTCTAACTTCCCATGAAGCCCCTCCTTTTGCTGCCGGATAAGCAGTAGTTGGTTAGCGATTAACTCACCTCCACTGGGTTGAGGGGCTGAAGAGAGGAAAGGAATACCCTTTATTTCAAAGGGTAGAGACGGAGGCAGAGACTGCTTCCCCTGCCTGCTCCTGTTTTCTCCTTCTTTTGACCTCCTCCTGACTTACCTAGACAGGTAAATGCTTCATCTGTGCTGCCTCACCCCCACCCTGCCACCGACTCAGCCAATCCGAGCCTCCCCTCCCTGCTTCTCATTCCAGCTGTTTCCTCCGGGAGGGTGTGGGAGGGGAATGGGCTGGGCTGCGCTGTTCTCACTCAGCCAATCACCTCTTGCCCTCCCCTTTCCCCATTACAGCTAATTAAGCAGCCCTGTGTAAAAAAGGAGAGCTGGAAGGAGGAGGGGCTGATTTGGGTTGACACTGGAAGAAAGGAAAGGTGGTAGGAAAGGAGTGAGCTGAAGATCCTATCTTTTTTTTTTTTTTAAATCTTGAAATAAAAGAACACAGACAGTCCACTGGGCAGTGTGCTTTTCTATGGATCCGTTTGAAACTTGGTTTCCCATCTAGAACTGCCTTCTTCCACTTGGAGCTAAGTATTCCCCTGAATTCTCCAAACTAAAATCCTTCATGGCCAGGAAAACCCTTCTACTAGCTTTTCTAGCTGCTGAGAATCACCGTGATCCCCAGGCCCACTCCTAGCAGCTCAGAATCCCGGCGTCTCCGGTCCTGTCCACCGAGGAGGGCGTCTTAAGGCTGGGAGTGCCGGAGCTGGGCCACGCTTGCCCCAGCGCGTGCCAACAGCCTTCTTGGCCTCATTTATTTCCAGGGGAAATAAAACAATTTTCTCCCCCAAGAGGTCCCTGTCCTGATGAAAAAGTGACAGGACAGGCTTGAAGGAGAAAACACGTACTCTGTCACGTGGGTTTCTGGTCTCTTCTAGCTGTTCACGGAAAGTGGCAATGCCTATTAAGAAATAAAAACAAAATAAGCTATCAACCAGTTTAGCAACTCGTGTCGCCTTTCATGGGCCAATTTTTGGCACCTGTAGGGAAAAGAGAGTAGGTAGAAGTATCTACTGCTTTTGGGAAGAAATCTCCCTCCAATACAGAGGGCGCTCTTACCAGATAGGATTTTTGCCTGGAAGCTGTTTTTTTTTCTGGATTTACGTTATCCTGGATACCTACTAATTTTTAAGGTATTCCACTTACTAGTGTTAAAAAGGTAGGAAGAAAAATTAAAATCAAAGTACATAAATAATAGTTGCCAAAATTTAGTAAGCTCTTGCTATGTGTGTGCTAGGAGTTATGCTAAGCATAACTTCATGCATTGGTTTGTTTAATCTTTGTTTTCACTTCAAAAGGTAGGCACTACTAATATCTAAATTTTACAGGGAGGTTAAATAACTTGCCTGAGACCATGTAGCTAAGAAGCGGCAGAGATTTTTAATTTAGGCAGTATGACGTCAAGGTTGCTATGCATCATGGTGATGCCAATCTGCCTCCATTTTGGAGAGAATCCCAAGTGGGAAACATGAAATACATTTGCAGGTCTAATTATAGCAATTAGATCCATCCTTTTCTATTTCATTTCTGACTTGCAGCTATTCTTATGTTTTATAACAAGATGACACATGGCTTCCCTCTTTTCTCTCTCTGTGATCATAGCTGGGTAGGAAATAAAAAGTGCAATGATCCTGGGGCCAAGCTAAAGAAGAGATGGGGCAGGACTAATGAGTAGGAAGGTGGTGTGGGGAAGCCTGGGATAATCCAAGACCCTATGAGCAGCACATGGATAGCTAAGCTGATGAGCATTTCAGGCTATGACCTCTCTTCCTGGTGTGTCATTCAAACGTGTGTGATGTCATAATACCAACAAAACAGGAAGGGCATCTCCAAATCAGGAGTTCAATGCAACTAGAGTTACACCCATGGATGGAGTCACTGAAGTTGATCCAGCTTCATAGGTGTGTGATTTGAACATTTGCTAAAAAAAAATGAATTGACTTATGAGCATTAACCCCAAAGATGATAGCAGGCACAGTCTTGTTAGTGAACAGTTTTTTCAGTTTATAATAAAATTAGGATACTCAGGAGGGGCCCCTATCTTTTCCCAGGTAGAAGCAGGGACATAGACAAAATAGTCTTTCTCTTCTCTTTCTTTTCAGAAATGTTTGCTTTTTGAAAATTATGAAATATTACAGCTATCCTGGTACAACAAACACCACTGTACCTAACCCCACTGTACCCAGTTTAAGAAATGAAGCATTGACATTACAGTTGAAGTTACTTACAAGCCTTGACATGCCGCTGCCCGCCAACTACATATATGCTAGCTGAAATAAATCACTATCCTGAATTTGGTGTTTCCCACTCTCCATGTTCTTAAATGTTGTACCTGGAATCAATCTTGTTTTTGTTTTGCTTTCTTTTTGCTTGAAAAAATACCAAGTCTCTAAGGTTCTAAGAGAATTGGGAAGGAGGCCTGGACTACAGAAAAGGGAGGACTTCCAAAGTCAGGCATACTTGAAAGAATAAGGTTCCCTGGTTGATGTAGGTCAGCATGTGAGGCGGAGTGTGTGTCATTGCACTTTGTAACGACTGGCTGTTTGATGACCTGACTTTGTGGAATCTAATCACAGCCCAGCTCACCTGACTCATCTGTTTCCTCCCTCTTTCTCCATCCTCGCACGCTGTTGTGGTGCGGTCATCTCCTTGACCATCAGAGGCTAGTTTACTATTTCCTTTCTCAGGACAAGCTCCCCGTTGAAACACCTCACTTCCCCTGCCCAAGTGCATACGTGGGCACACACACACACACACACACACACACACACACACACACACATACACCACTTCAAAATCAAAACACCAGAGACAGTCATTGGTCAATCTTTCCTCTTGGGCCCCTTACAGAGTTGGACTCTCTGCAAAATAGTTGTGGATCCCCATTGAAACCTTTCATGATATTTATTCATTCACGTTACAGTCACATCCTATCAGTGTCTTTCTTTTCCCTCTCCTCTCCAAAGGAAAAATTAAGTTACTTTGAACATATGCTATCACCATCCTTAGGAAACACTTCTTGCCCACTGTGTTCATGTTATTGGGCATGCTACTGTGTGCTGGGGCTCTGAGTGTGACCTCTAAAATATAGAAGTGTGGGAAGGTTTTATTCCTCACCTAGGGGCTAAGGAAGCAAGAGCCTGCTTTAAAGAAAACACAGCTAGGGAAGGATTCAGATGAGGGTAATTATAATTTGGCTTGTAAGATGTGGGACTGATGGGCTAGATTAAGACATCAAATAGATCACGAAGTTCTCACCAATGTGATATTAGTGTTAAGCCTAAAATAATTTGGTGGGAACTAAAGCATGTAATTAAGTAGATTTAGATGAAGGAGTTCTGAAATTACTTAATTATTAAGTAGTTTGGGGGAGTAGGGGTTTTTTTTTTTTTTCCTTTTTTTGTTGAGAGAACTGGTTCTTTGGCCCACCTACCATACAAATTTGGAGGACTCGGCTGTCCTTTTCCTCCCAGTACTAATGAAAGTTTGAGGGCTGAGATGGTCTAATTAGCATCAGAGTTGTATAAGGAACACCAAATTTTAACATGTTCAAAACTGAATTTGTGTTGTCCCTGTCCATACATCTTGAATCTGTCCTCTCTCCTCTCTGCCCATTCAATTGCATTACCATACCTCTTCTCACCCAGGCTCGACACTGCATGCTAATTTTCCAGTGCCTCCTGTGAGACAGCTCTCCTGTCTGTTTTCAACTCTTCATCTCCCTATTCTGGCTCCAGACTTCACTGTTGGTGGGATCATGGACCATCAAAGATGGAGGAGACTGCACAGGTGACTTGTTACACCTCTTCCATTTTATAGATGCACATGTGAGTTGTCGCTCCCCTCCTTAAAATCTTTTGGTGGGTCTTCACAGCATTCAAGATGAAATGCAAAGTCTCTATTATAACATAAAGAGACCTTCATGAGCGAGCCCTGTATGCTTTTCCTCTCGTATCTGCATTGCTATTCTTTGCTACAGCCACATCCGATTTTTCTGAAACTGCTATACTTTCATGCTTCTGGGCCTTTGCACATGCTGTGCCTCTGCTTGATCCCTTCCCATCCTCAGCCTCCCAGCTTAGTCCCATCCTTCCTTCAGGGTTCAGCTCTAGCACCACCTTCTTTTGGAATAGAATGTTAGGTGCTATTTCACTGTAATTTCTTAACACAATGTGCATATGTAGATTTAACCCCCCCAGGATGTAATTGTCCTCTTTCTCACCCTGTCAATCTTAAATTCATGAATGGCACCAAATTTTTTTTTTTTATGTATTACTCTTCTATTCTATTCTAATAGTTATATATTAGCACCAAAACTGAGGATGAACTTTTTGGCAACTGAAGTCCTTTACTTGAGAAACTTGCCCTAAAAAAAAAAATTCATTCTTTGAGATCATGTTGATAGACAATCCATCTACTGCTGCAGGTTTCCTTATTGTTTTTTCCTGAATCTTGTCCTTTGACATACTATTAAACTGAGCATTGTTCTTACAAGTAATGGGCATTGGCTCATTAGGATTGTTTTTAGAGGTTTTCAAACTCTTGATGTCATAATATAAGTATGTCATAATCTAAGTATCTGTGAGGGTCCTTAGTTGCTGATGCTTTACATTATAGTGATTAATGCATATCTAGTAATGTCAAGACTGATTTCCTTTAGCTTTCTTAAAATGCTTCTAACATTCTTCATGTTCTTATTATTATGGATATCTAAAAATTGTTTAACAAATAAGAAATAGCATATTTAATAGTATTTACAAAGATCTGTAACCGATAACAAATATTCAAATAATATAAATGCCAGGGAACATTACTGGATATTCCATCTGCATCTCCTAGCAAGTTCCCAACAGCTTTACACAGAATCACTTGTTGAAATTGCCAGTTGGAACACTCATCATAGAATTTGCACAAAATACACTGTCAGTATAAATTTATTAATATTTATTTAATTTGCTATAATGATTCATCATTAGCAGTAAGTAGACAGGGCCACAGAACACACACAATATGGCAACAGCTCTAAGCAAGACAGCCTGAATACACTGTAACCACTTGTCTCCTACCTGCTAGTGTCCTGGTTCCCAGAAATGTCAACTTTAACCTTCTACTCCACACATCAGCATTTCCTACTGTTGCTTTTGATTTGATATTATTAGATTCCTTCAATCCACTAAGATCTCTATGTTGATCACATAACAAGCAGACTGGAACCACTATAAATTCATCAGTGACAACCTCAGTGCTCTATTGGTGCTCTATACTGCCAGGCAATCAATTACCACTTTTCTCTAGGAAGCTGGATTTTCCATTTTCTTTCTTTTTTTCTCTTTCCTTAAACTTTTCTACCACTCTCTTACTCCCTTCATCTTCAAATAATAACTTTGTCACACATTTTGAAAAATTCAGTAAGAACACAGCAGCCAAGAGATAGGAACACCGTATTCCCATCCCCACCTTTACAAACTTACCTTTCTTTGCACCCATTTTCTTCTTCTTCTCCCTTTCGGTACAACAAAGGAGATGTTCTTCCTATAAAACCCCACCAGCCATCAGAGGTGAGTTCTGGATCTCACCTCACCAACTCTATCCCCATAACTTTCTCTCTTAAATCACCATTTTGAATTTTCTACTAAAATAATCCCCATTAGCTTTTTCAAATCTGCTATATCAGTTACCAGTTATCCAACTGCTTTGCCAACTTCCACATTTTTTTACCTTTATTCACCCCACTATCTCATTGATTTTGAGAGTTTATGCCTTCTAAAATTCCATGACTATCATTTTATTGCAGTCTCAGGAGGGTGGAGGTTAATGATTATGTTAAACCTACTGTCTTTAAAAAGACATCATTATTTATTCTTCAACTCACTTTCATCTGGCCCTTTCTCCACTACTCCCCTAAAACAGCTCTTGTTAAAGTCATGAATGTACTCCAGGTTGCCAAATCCTTCTTCAACTTGATCTTTCTATAACATTCAACATAGTTGGCCACTTTCTGTTCCTTAAAAAACTAATTTCTCTTGAATTTCATGACATAAAATTCTCTGGTATCTCTGATGTCTTCTATACCATCAGTTACCTTTGGGGGCTCTCTCTTAACTGACTTCTAAATGCTGGCTCTGTTTCCTTTGCTTGACTCCTCAATGTTGGGAGTTACTTGCGGTTTGGTGGTAAGCCTTCCTCCCTCTACATGCTCTCTTTGGTTAATCTCTTCCATCCACATAGCTTTTATCTATAGGTCAACAAATCTAAAATTTTCATCTTTGTTTTTAGACATATCTTTTGAACTGCAGACCTGTAGATGCCTACATGACATCTCCTTTCATGTGATTCACAAACAGCTCAAACTTAGCATGTCTTAACTCTTATTTTCTCTATTCCCTCCAAATATTTTCCCTCATCATCTTCCATGGTGACTGGTAGGTGACTTTCACCTACCAGTTGCTTGAGTGAAAACTCTGACTTTCTAGACTGTTGTCTCTCTATTACTCCCCATCTCACTAAATTCTGGAGAGATCTTCAAAATATAGGTTTCATCTATCCTCTTCTCTAGACATTTGCCTAGTCCAAGCCATCATCCCTTTATTAGCTGTTTGTCTTTGAGGAAGTTACCCAACCTCTATAATCCCCAATAGTCATATCTATAAAATAAAGAAGATAATAATAGTATCTATTTCATAGAGTTATTGTGAACATTACATGAGCTAATTCATTAGAAATGCTCGGTATATTGTAAGCACTCAACAAATGCTAACTATGATAATTGTCACCATCGTCACTGACATCAGTCACTGCAGTAGCCATCTCCTAACTGGGCCTCCACTTCCACTCTTGCCTTCTTCGATTCATTCTCCATAGAGCAGTTAAAAAACTTGGAGAAACATAAACGTGACGCCTTCTTTAAAATGTTTTAAAGTTCTCCCAATGACCTTATTTATTCCTTTACACATTGACTTCATTCATACGTTCATTCATTCAACTATAAATTGAATGTCTACTCTGTGTCCAGTCCCTTATTAGGTGCTAGGAATACAATAATAATAAAAGACAGACTAGTCCCTGCCCTTGTGGAGTTTACAAACTATTTGGTCTAGGTTTGTTTGTTTCTTTTTGAGACAGAGTCTGGCTCTGTTGCCCTGGCTAGAGTGAGTGCTGTGGCATCAGCCTAGCTCACAGCAACCTCAAACTCCTGGGCTCAAGCGATCCTCCTGCTTCAGCCTCCCCAGTAGCTGGGACTACAGGCATGCACCACCATGCCCAACTAATTTTTTCTATATATATATTTGTAGTTGTCCAGATAATTTCTTTCTATTTTTAGTAGAGGCAGGGTCTCACTCTTGCTCAAGCTAGTCTCAGACTTCTGACTTCAAGCAATCCTCCCACCTCGGCCTCCCAGAGTGCTAGGATTACAAACGTGAGCCACCACGCCCGGCCTGAGTTTACAAACTATTTGGGACCACAACTTTAAAATAAGCAAATAAAGCCTGGTAAATATGAATTGCGGTAAATGCTTAATATAGCTTATAGACGCTGCAAATCTGGATGCTTGCCCACTTCTAACACTTCATCTCATGTCCCTCTTTCACTGTTTACCACACTGTGGCCAGACTGGTCTGGAAAACATTTCATTTCCTCCTGCAACTTCATGTTTGCAAATGCTATACCCTCTGCTTGGAATACTGTTTTCACCCTTCAACTGTTTCCTAGTCATGCTTCAGATTTCAGCTGAAATGTTGCCTTCTCAAAAACCTTTTCCAGATTCACCGATTTGAATTCAGCTCTCCCACCCCATCATTCTTTTCAAAGCTCCTGTATTTTTATTCCTTTATAGCATTATTTGTGTTTCCCCCCTCCCCAGGACCTAGGTCAGTTCCTGGCATGACATTATCATTCAAAAATACTTATTAAATGAATTAATATTTTTGTAATCCTGAAGTATTTGACACTATATCTTGTAAGAAGTAAAAGCTCAAAGATCTGTTAAACTGTTTAACAATTTATCTGAGAAAAATTTACTGCTAAGACTTTAGCTTTTCCTAGCCAAATTCAAGATCATTTTGTCAGTCTTCATCGTAATAGTAAGAAAAATAAGACTGGATCTTTGGATGTTAAAGGATGGAACTAATGGGAGGGTCACTTTGGCAGGTCAACATAATTCAAAGTCTGTTTCTTAGTTTTGTAGGTTTCAAAACTTGATTTGATCAGTTTACTCCATAATATTCAAGCTCTGGGTTTATCAACCCCAATACGAAGGAGGTAAGTCATAAGGGAAGAAAGTTTGGGATTTTAATGGCTGTAAAGTTCTGTCCATAATTACAATTGTGTGAAATATCCCATATAATAGACTTTAAAAATGATTCTTATTCTATGAAAAGGACACGTTTTATTTAATTCAATATAAATATCCAGCAAAATGGAAATTAACTGTTAGAAATATTCATGGTTACTTAAGTCCCTTTTCCTTTTGGACAGCTCTAAATAAACACCGACAAATTCTCCTTCCCTCCATTGTTGACAAAAAAATTGTTATCAAATAAATCATTTGCTTCATATCTGATATTTCAATTTCCCAGATTACATCTTTTTTACAAATTTTATGGTAGTTGCTTCTTACAACAGGAGGACTTCCACTTCTGGGAATGTTGGACTGGTTAGTTAGACAAACCCTCCTTCTGCTGCGGTGGAGAGCCAATAAGACAGTGAAGAATTCAGAGAATTACCAGGCCTGGACCAGGACAAGGATAGAGGTCTGGTGTGTTGTGCCAAATATTTGGGGCCATTTCTATTCCACAATGGGTGGATGAGATGCTGAGAGGCTGAACGGTGCTTCTGACAGCTTAACAGAACAAGGGAAACAGGGACTGGCGTCCAGGGTCCACCAATGGATGGGCCCTAGTGGAAACACTTACTATAGAGTGGGACCTCAGTACACTGCACCCCAGGAGTGAGGATGAACTCTTCCAACACTGGGGTGGGGACTAGCTGTACTGGACTTACTAAGTTATGGTGATGTTTATATGTCTTTATGAGACAGGTAAAGGGTTATTAGGAATAATTTTGTCTACATTAAGAATTGATTTCAAACCTAAGCCGTGACTCTAAACAACTCCAATAGTTTTTAGCCTACTGCAATTATTTAAGAGGGCCATCTTCAGGGTTTTAGAACATGGCTAAGTCACTGTGACGCCAGCTTTAATTATTGTAGGATTCACTAATGAAGCCCTCCAATTGAATACAGAGAAATGCCATGGGAGTAAGATCAGAAAACTCTTCTTGGCGTGCAGAAGGATTTCTAGAAGGTCAGAAAGGCAGAGAAGTTAAGAGAGAGGCAGCTACCAAAGAAAGAGGGCTATTCATTCTCTGAGAGCGGGTTCCTTATGAATTCTTGACTTCTTTTTTTACATTCACAGATGGGGCTATCATAAATGCTTTAGTGAGCTGAGGGAAACAGAGTTGTAATACCCTGGCACTTGTTTTCACTTGATAAATACCCTCAAAATCTATTAATATAAACATAATACAAAGACAATCCAATTCAGGACAAAATTTTAAAACAGAAAATATATTTGAGATGCCTGCTTTTTCATTCTTGAATGAAATTTCAGACTTAGAGATATAATAAAATAAGCATAGATATTTACCCATTCAATGACAATATACTTGGCCAAATATGGAAGTCCTGCTTCTAAGCCTCCACCATATAAGAGCACAAGCCAGTCTTTTCCGAACTCTAATGGGATGGTAGAGGAAGGAAAAAAAACGCCACGAGCTTTTTTCTTTTTGTAATTATCATTTTGTAACTAGCATTTGAAACTAGTCATGAAATAATTACAAAAAGGCATTTTTCAAGATGGCGGGGACCTAATGACTTCTAGCATTATTTCTCACAATGCAGAAGACTATATCACAATATTTGAGCTTTTTGATATCATAGCACCCTTTTCCATTCTTGTTAGGTTTTTAAGATAATTTTACTTTGCAACAATGTTCATACCTTTTTGATCTGAGTTCTTTCACCTAGGGCCTCATAGAGTAAATCTAATTAATTTTTCACACATTTCCCCAAATTTGAAGTTAGCCATGTCAACCTAAGATTCCTTTTCTCTTCTCCAGTTTCTTCAGTCTTCACATGACAGTTGTCAAATCTTAGTTTTTCATCGTTTTACATGTAAAACCCACATCCAATCCTCCCAATGCAACATGACTAATATTAGCACTATTGCTTCCTTTTTTCTAATCTTTTAATTATTAAAGATGCAGCTGTTTCTGTCGTCTAAGTCGTATCACCCTGTTGGGATCGGAATTACAATTAAGTACTATTGCTATCTTTTGTCAAATAAACTGTAAAGCCAGTTTTCTCCCATGCTGGACTCACAGAATGGATTGTTTAGAACTCAACGGTGGGACTTCACATTTATGAATATTCAATGTTAGGGTTTTTCAACCTGTTGAGGTTTTTGAATTATCATTCATTGTACTACCAGTCTTCTCTGGATTTATATCATCTGTAAATTTAATAACTGTTTTTAAGTAATGGATGAAAATAAATTGCATGAGGCCAAGGATATAAGACTGATATAAGCCATCAGAGGTTTAAGTTAACTGATGATTCATTTAAACTACGGTGACAGCCATGATTCCCAAACTTTATCATGAATCGCCTGGCAGGCTTATTAAAATCAATTGTTGGGTCTCATCAATTTCTGATTTCTGAGAATTTGCATTTTTAACAAGTACTCAGGTAATGCGATGACTAACTCTGAGAAGCATTGCTTTATGGGCACAATTAATTATTCAACAAACTACCATCACACTGCTCTTGAGATTTCTAACAAAACTTTTAATAGGAGGTTTGGCTTGCATTATTCTTATGCTGGATTTATGTTGGATTTAGGCTGATCCCCAGAGATATATTTTGTCCTGGTGTACAAATTGAGATTACATTATTATAGTTCCACTTCCATAATTTTTAAGCTTTCAATGAGAAAGAATGAATAAGTAGTTCAATTTAGTTAGAGAACCTAACTCCTGGCCAATTCTAATAGTCCCAGCATTGTTTCAAATAAATGTTTAAATGTTGACATTATCAAACATGAAATAAATTCTCCCATAGAGATGTTGCCATTTTCAAACAGATCTAGGTCCACAAAGATCCCAGTCTATTATAAAGGAAAGGGAACTTTTAGCCTTTTCACTGTGACAATTTGTCAGCAACAGATATTGAAGACAACTTTCAGGAGCTGACTTAAAATTTCAAATGCCTTCTGGTACTAAGGAGACACACATGGGTTTCTCCTGAGTTCACTTAAAGGGTGAGATTTGGTGGATTTCGATACACAAGTCATAGCTATAGTCTGTTAGCTTTTGACAAATACGTAACTTGAGTGTAGTAGCTGTTCACTGGACCCCTCCCCTGATCCCAAAATATACTCAAACAACAAAGTATTCACTTCATTTATTTCTTTAAAACAAGTCACTTCATACAGCATTTAGATATTTAAAATTATACACCTCATAAATAAAATTAATGTATCTTAATGACAATGGCAAAATCACATAAAAGTTGTACAAAATGAAATTAGACACCTTCCAGATAGCAGCAGTGCATTAACCTTAAAAAAAATGCTGGCAAACAGACAAAACATTTTTAAAACAAGGAAACACTGTTCATCCTCATTAAAAAGAAATATTTTATGCTCTGTTTTGCCCTCCCCTACTACTTTTTCAAGTTATGACCTAAAGCTCTAAATTTGAGTCTTCACTTATGGTTTTCTTCTGGTTTTAGGAACCTCTGCCTATACTGCATTAATACAGGAACTACAGGAATATTTTTATTCTCTGTCCCTTTTGACAAGCTATATTCTGTATTTTAAGCTGAATTCAAATTTTTTAAAGGAAAAATATTACTTTGCTAAGTACATATTTCCTGTAAACAGCCTGAGTCCTGAATGGCACCGATGTAAACTGGAAACTGACAAAAATTGGGTCCCCTGGTCCTTTAACTTACGGTCTGTAATTAACTATATATCCCATACCATTTATAAAGTCAGATTCCTGTAATCTTAGTAGGAATTCTAAACCTTCCTGTTTACCTGCCACTTAAGCAAATTATATTTTCACTATTCCTAAATTCCTCCATGTAGACTAGTAATTTTAAAAACATAAGTATAAAAGGCCATCATAGCAAAATGTTTATATTCATGATTTTAAAATTTAATGACAAGTTTTCTCACCTATGGCCATGCCACATTCTATGCCAACAAATAGGGAGGAAGGGTTAATGTAACAAAGGTATTGCTTTAAAAATGTTCTGAAAAGCATAATTCATGACTAGGAATGCATCCACTTGACAATCTCTTCTTTTTTAGTGGTACTTTATCCTCCTGCCCCTTCCTTCCTTCACTCTCAAATACCATGGGAGCGTTATCAACTTCCTTTAAATGCATATGAATCAAGACCTAAATCAGCACCCCACAATTATCAGTGTAATAATTTTTCCTAAGTCAAATAGTCAAAGCACTGTAAACAAAATGCTAGCTAATTTTGAGGGAAAAACCACATTTTCCCACAATCGGGAACATTTTATATTCTTTTTATGTTGAATGAAATGTGCTGAAATATAATTATAACTCTTAATAAGACAACATCTTTAGTTAATAAATTAGATTACTCAAATCAAGTGTTTTACCTTAGACTTAAAAATGATGTAGCTTATATATGACACTTTTAAGGCCTCTGACTCAAAAATCAGCTTCCTTAAGTTTGCTTAGAAACAAATGAAGAGTTTTAAGAATCTCATCTTTTAGAAATTGCTAGTCATCTTTGTGCTACAAGGACAAGTTTGAATACTGCATTGTACAACAAATGATAAAGGACAATCGCATTATAATAGTAACATTTTTAACGCTAGGGCACACACCTTGCTCCTAATAGTTACTGAAATTGAGTTCTACTGTTACCAAAACACCAGAATGTTGTACAGCTAGATACACTACACACTGATGCCAATAGTTGATTAAGAAGCGCTCATAGTTAGCAGTTCAAAAATTGTATTTTAATGTTCTTAACAAGATCCCTAGAGAGGTCTAAGATGTAAACTTTTATTTCATATTTTTTAAAGTGCTGCAAACAATCATAAATGTGTGTCTCAACACATGAAAGAACATAATTCTTAGTATGTTTAGGAAGGCCACCAGTTGTCACACACACAAAAAAAATCACTCTGTTGCTTAATCTTGCATACTCCCCATTCTCATTTTTTCAGAAAGACACAGAAAACTATGCTTAGCTAGGGCAACTTGCAACACCCATGTTTTAATTCCTACACAGGGCAGAGGAATAAACTAGATAAGCAGGTTAGGCGTGGGCACTTAGGGGCATAGACAGATAACGTAATGTTAATTAATTCCTGATTATGATTTTGCTGGGACTTTATGGACTAACTGGTGTGACTACACTAGTCCCTAACAATGGGGTCAAGGTGACGAGCAGCCAAGCTTCAAGGATATCACTTGACTGTACCAAATTATCATTCATGGGAAACAATTAAGAAATAAACATGACCTATTAACAAAAGACGTAACATACTGATGTCTTCAGATGGCTATCACATCACAAAATTCTCAGGGATATTAAGTTTAACTTCTGAAATCTACTTTATCTAGAGTGCATCTTCATGTAACACTGCATCTGATCTTTAATCCAAAGAGTACGGGAAAAGAGGAGGAAGGGTAGAGTGGCAAAGCACAATCTTTATTCACTCTGCCACTAATGTAAACTGTCTTCATTTCGATCAAAATTCTTGTATGGCAGACAAAAACTGAATGAATAGGAAGAAGGATTTCATTCTGCTCCAGTATAAATTTAAGACAAAGTTTCTTTTAATTCTGCTGCAAGTTCTAAATCCATACTTTTGAAATTCTCAAGATGAGAATTTACTCACATTAATAACTAATTTCACAAGTTTAGTAAGTTAAGTGTAGTTAAAAAAAACCCTATAAATTTTGTGAGGCCTACAAGCCTGAATTTAGAATGAACAGAGGTTTCAATTTTTAATCCTCAATAACTAAATCAAATGATCTGCAAATAATGCTTCACCTTGAATTTTCCATGATCAGAACACTATCTTAAAGTAACTAGTGCTGAATTTCAGTAGATGATTAATTTAAAAAGTCATCTTTGAAAGCAATTTGAGCATCAGTGTCCAACTGATGAATGGACAAGCTAGGTAACAGATAAAATAAGATTCCCCGTATAAATACTTGACACTTAATATGTAAACAAAATACTTAAATTGAAGGGGTTTAATTTTGTAAAATATCAGTGTTGTATTTCTTTCCATTTGTTAAATTAACCCACTATAGATAATATATATTCAATTTTAAAGTGACAGAACTTTATGTTGGGGAACATATCGAAACATGCCTGGCACAGTAAAAATTACTCAATAAATATTTGTTGCATGAATAAACTTCTGATCTAAAATTCCAGTAAGCAAATGTCAAATTTGGCTCCTGAAGTAGCAAAGAAAGGCAAGCTTTGTGAGCTTTATGAATGATGCAATTTGATAGTTGTTATCCAGTGGTATATTCTTAATTTACAGTTTTAATTTTTTCTGGGGGAAATAAGAGAGATACAAAATCCATTTAGACCAGATGAGTCAGGTATGAAGAAATTTTCATATTCATTTGTACATATCATGATTGCCAAACATTAAGTATCCTAAGCTCACAAGCGCTATGTTTAAGGCTCAGTAAAACAGAAAATTAAACACTCTTAAGTTATACTGACGATAGCTTAAAATGCCTACAACAACTATACACATAAAATATACTCAAGAAATGTCATCTGATGATTTCAAGCATACTTTGTGAATTGTTCCTTAAGCGTGCTTTTCTCCTAAATTGTTCACATGTTCCTTAATTTTACATGGCCACCTTCACCAAGTGAAAAGTGCTAAAAGTAAATCTCAATTTTAAAACATTTGCCAAGAAGATAAGCCGAAAGAGATTTAAGTGCTTTGAAGTATACCACTGGTTTTCTAAGTGAGATACTTAATCAAAAATGAGACCAAGATAACAAAACTTTACAACATTAAGCCTCTTCACATTATGTGAGATAATACATAACAAATTAAAATTTTGTATCCCTGATCTTCAGAAGAATTAAGAAAAGAGGTAGAGAACTTTATCTGGAAGATCTTGTAGTGAAGCTAAGTTTTAGAGGGTGTGCCTTGTGAATCAGTCCACCAAGCAAATGGCTACACATCTAACATTAGGAAGAAGCAAAATTCTGAGAAAGCTAAGGCAAGGATTTTGAAACTTTCATATTTTGGAAGTGAAACAAATCCATTCAACAGTATAATCCCAATTACTTTAAAACTCTTCAAAAGTCAAAAATTAGCACTTTGCAGATAAGCAAAGTGCTAATTTGGAAAAATGTGGAATTATTTTTAAAAAAAATTAGTGGAGGGATAAGGCTAGCAGAAAAACACTGTTTACTTATGCAAAAGATCTTACAAAAACCAAATCAAAGCAAATGGAGATGTTTTTTTGGAAGTGCTCTTAACAAAAAGCTGAGAAAATTAAATCCCTCCAAATTTTTATGTAAAAAAGCAAAAGTTGAGCAAATTTCGAAGGAATTCAATTAAAAAAAAAATACCCTGCTTAATTTAAAAATTTTATCCAATGTGACAAAGACCAACACATGAATTGCATTAAAACACGAGGCCAACGGTCTTTTAAAGCTTCAGTAAGCTGCTCAGGCACCTTTTTCCTCATACATTCTACTTTTATACACCAGAAATCTTAAACAGGGAACTATCAGTTCCTGTTTTTAGATAACATTCTCAAGGAAGAGACTCGTCCCTGTAAAAATTGCTTGTCATGTACTTATAAGTGGTTAAGTACACATTTATAAAGTCTACCAAACTGCAATATAAAATCAGTTTTGGCAATTCTGAGTATCTTCATTGGATGAATCAATTCATAATTTAGAAACTATTAACTCACTTAGAGTTATTAAAAGGACTCTATTATTGGAGACACTGTGGTACATGTCCAGAGGCCTCACATGAGGCCATCCACATAACCCAAAATGTGATGTTGTTTTCTTCTACAAGTTAAAGCTGCTGGGTGCCAGTTTATAATACTAAAACTCCACTTTCAAGTCAGTGTCAGTGGTGGCCCACTGTCACCCCAGCAGAAAGAGGGCATGTATCACCACTGTAGACACGCATCTGTAAACTTGCACACTAATTTTAATCTTAACAAGGAATTTTAGTGTCTTAGTGGTTTTAAGTTAAAACGATGGTTCAAGCATTGTGTCCTTTCGTTCTTTAGGGTTATGAATAGCTTATTGGAAAACCCAGAGCCTTCTGGATCTGTGAGGTAGCTGGCTTCAACCCTCATTTATGCATAGATCACACTTCTCCAAAGCTGGTATGGCCTGTCTCCTTGGCATGTTCCCTTGCTTCTGCTTGTCCAGTTAATCCCTTCTGACATACCATGCATCTTAGGGTGAAGCGGTTTACATCAGTAAATTGTCTCCTTCTTCTAGCTTCATCTGCTAATTCCAGTGCTTGTACAAGAACAATATCATCGTTAGAGGAGAATATGGTCAGAGGAGGTGTATCTGGATCAGGGAAGTCACGCTGAAGCGGATCATAGTGGATGCCATCATAAATAAGCAGGACTCTTTTGCTATATCCCGCATCTTCCCCAAAACGATCAATTCTTACTGTCTGTGTATCCACTACACATATTTCACATTGATAAAACTTAGACAAAATCGATATCTCAATTGCTCCTCCCCAAGTATCATCCCTTTTGATCCAGTCACAGTACTCCTGATTTGTTTTTCCCAGTATTGCCTCACTGTAGAAGTCTGGATCACTTGCTACAATTTCTGCTATGAGGCGTCTCATCTCAGGGGCACAAGCTGGATTCAAGACTCCTCCTTCAACGACATAGTACACACTGGTAAAGAGGCAAGAGTTGTCTGCTGGGACCACAGTTCTGCTAAGTACAGGCAAAGTTTCCCTGACGTAACTAGGAGCACCATGTTTTGTAAATGCAGGTGAAGTTTTGGGCCTGGTTTGGTCTTCTTCAACAATCAGCATGTCGCCTGTTAAAATAAAACAAATCCACAACTGCAGAGAAATTATAGGTGAAATTGGGTGTTCACTAGCCAAGTCTGTGAATTACAAACAGAGTAAGCATAAACTGCAGTTACTACTAAGAATCAGCTTTGCAAACAAGTGACCAGTAACACTTTCTGTTCACTGAATCTTCATAAAGATGAAAACACAACAAAGAACAAAACATTTCAGGATGCATCCCAATTTAGTGAAGGAGCCTGGAGTATACAACGTTATACTTATTTAAAAAGATACATCTCAAAAACAAATTTTCCTTATACAATGTACCTGCTCTCTGCATTTTAAAAGCACCAACCTTCCAGAAGGTGTTCACCACAGACTAGGCCACTAGGGGGTTCTCCTCCTTTTGAAACTTAACATACCTATCCTACTTAGTATTTAGAGTCCTTGCTACAACAGAAAGCTTTTAAATTATCAACATGGATGTTCATGTTTTCATACTGGACAGAAACGACTGTGCTAGCTACAAATTGAAACTGCTTTCAGTGGGTGTTTAAAAGCTAACTCTAAAATAGAGTATACCCGTTAAAGTATATATGAAGGGGACTACAAAAACGAGCCAAGGAAGCAAAAAAACAAAAGGATCCTGCACTCTTCAGATCTGATCGATGATACATGGAGAAAGAGCCATAAGGACAGAGAAAATTGGTCTTACTTTTTTATACTTTTGTGGATGCAGAGGGAAAACAAAATGAATTGAGATAATTTCGTGGTAGACGAGAACGATATTGGGAAAAGGGGACTCCAAGGCTCTGGGTTTCTCTTTCAATCATGTGTTAAAACAAGGAGTTGCTAGACACTTGCCCCGGCCTCCGTCAGAATTCTCTGTTCTTTTCATCCATCCTCACCCTAGTCCTCGAAGCCCAGAGGTGACCCGTCCGCAGCCACCCTGCCTTGACTGGTTCCCTGTTCTCTCTCACGCCCCTGCTCTCCCAGGACTTCCCCCAGCCTCTGGCCCAACTACTTACCTGATTGAATGGGCAAGTCCTCCAGAACGGTATCCCCATTGCTGAGGTCCAAGCACTCGGGTGGAAATCCGACGAGGATTCGCTGACCGCCGGGGGCGATCCCGGTGATGGCGGCAATTTGGCCCTGGAGTTCGCGCACCGGGGTCCGGCTGGACAGCCCCTGCAAAACATGGGTGCCATCCTTGGCCTTGCAGCGGAGCCGCCACATCGTGTCGGTCCGACCGCCCACAGGCCAAGCACCCGCAGGGCCAGCTTTGGTCCCGGCAGCAGGTTGGTAGACGCCGCCGGGGTAACCAGCCGCCGGGTGGACTCCAAAATGGCCACCTTTCGCGGGGCCAAACATCGCGAGAAGTTGCCGGTAGTCACAGTTCTCGCGACACTTTGATGCGGCTTCTGCCTTAGCACTTTAATAAGCGCAAACTTTCTTAAAGAGACAAGTAATTCCGCCCCCCACACTCCCTCACGAGCCAAAGGATGAAGATCTGTCCGTATTCCTAAAGTACAACTGGTCTTGCTACCTGTAGAGAGAATGAGGTGCCCTCCGCGTCAGTAGCATATATGCTCAAGGGAAGAGGGCGGAGGAAGGAGTTCCTAAATCGAGTACTATAGATTGGAATGTGAGACAGAGTTATAGTTCAGAAAGCAAACGAATGCCAAGAATGGTCAGTGAGTCAAAGGATCTGTCAAAAACACGTAGATACTCGTGACTATACTCGCGACTGCACCAAACATTAAGTCATTGGGGTCAAGGGGGCCGGACGACTGGCCTTTCCACCTCCGTGGGACTGTACTTGAAAAACGTCCATGCCACATCAGAAAGCACAGTATGAGGTCAGCATCTGGGGCAACCGCCTCATTCAGGTGGTGGCGGTATAAGGAGGAATGAAGAGGACTAACCTGTGTCATCCGGATTCCAATTCAGTTCCTGAGTATTCAAAAATGAAGACGACTCCATTCCTGCCTTCAGTGTAATAAGTACTCATTGTAGTGGGGAGAGAGGGTGGGGTGTGAGAGACACGTTAAGTGCTGAATTTCACAGCAACGTGATAATGTTAGATTTTGTGTCCATTTTGAACCCTGTATGCCTAGAACCCATGACTGTGCCTCGCAAATAAAGTGTTCAATAAATACTTGCCGAGTGGGTAAAGGCAGAGTTGTATAGGCACAGAGAAGGCAACTATAACACGCTGGGAGTCGTAAAAAGCTTCAAGGAGCAGATCACTATTTGAACTGTTCTGAAGAATGAATTTAATTCCCAGGTGAAGAAGGAATAAAGACGTCCCCGAATTTCTCTCTCTTTTTCAAGAAATCCATACACATTGTTCTTTACCCATCTTGGATCCAGACAGCAAGTCCCACCCTGCCTAGAGTGGGTTTATCAAACATCTAACGAGCTTGCTGGGGCAACTATAAAAAATGTAGTTCACTTGGAATGTGCAAACTCACCTTCAGTATCAAAGCCTCCTTCCCTGAATAAATTATATGGAACCTTTCCATCTTTTCACACCTTTCATGACTCAGTTTTTTGCTGGTGCAATTTTCCTTCTTGATTCTTCAAGATGACAACAGATGATATAGCCTGGGGGGAAGGGGCGGTAGAAGAGGAATAAAGAAGGTGGTTAGAAGTCCGCTGAAGTATATGATATGGATGGGTCCAGGGAAGCTATTGGTTCAGCGATGAGAGTAGTTTTCTTAGGTTACAGCGTCTGACCTAGGGGAAGGATACGCAAACACCCTAACGTGTAATCAACTCAAGTATTGTGGTAGTTTATTCTAGCGAAACATATTTTAAAGCTTACGCTTCAATTTATGGCTCTAACGAGGTCCTGCTGGGATTCAGGGATGAAAGCGTTAATCTTTGCACCGTTTTTCGCGTCATCAAAATGTTACACCCTCTCAAGATGTCTACTTAGTAATCCACTCTCGCGAGAGTAAGGAGGAGGGAAGGCTTTTTGTTAACCCCGCCCCCAGCTCCATCAGTTACCAAGCAACAATGCAACCAGCCTCCACCGGGCTTGGGAAACTTGGGAGCGTGTACTGGTTCTCCTTCACAGCTCCATCCTCCTTCAGGGGCCAGTGTCAGCAATTCCGTCTTGAGCCCCGCCCCCTGGGTCCTGCGGGCGCTCGATTGGTCGACGATTCTCTCCAGGTGAGGACCGACGCCCGGGTGGGCGGAGGCAGGCAGGAGCACGTGATTTGCCGGGGACTGGAGTGTAGGGCCCCCGGCCACAATCTGTCGGGTCCGGTCTGCTGCGTTACGTGGGAAGCGCCGGGGCCGCTGCTGGGAGGGGTCTTAGGAGAGATCGTAGGGTGAGCGACAGCTGCGCAGCGCCTGGAAGGGGGCTGAGCGGGCGGGGTTCAGGGGGGCTGCGTGCATCCGGATGAGGTGCGGGGCGATCGATGATGCCTCGCTCTTTGGGGAGGTGCTGGTCCCCCGGGCATTGCAGGGAATGCGGAGGTTCTGGGACCGGGCGCCGCAGCTGGTGTTTGGGTTGGAGGATTTGTGTGGTCAGTGGAGGAACAGCGCAAGGTCCTAGAAGCAATACGACCTTCCGTCTTCACGAGCCCGTTGTCTGAGTTTGAGTGAGCTGGAGACTCTCCCACACTAGGTCGAATCGGGACTTACCCCTTATTCTGCAGGTGACCTTGAGGAAGTCATTTACCACCTCTGTGCTCCAATGTTCCTTCTTCAGACTGAGTCCCAGGTGGAAAATGGGGAGAGGGTGCGGAGCAGGGGTTGAGAATGAGAACACCAGAGGAGAAATGGTGACGCGCTAGGGCTATTTCAGGGTCCAGTTAACAGTTTTTACTTCAGGGAACATGCATGAGATTTTCCCACTTCTGTCATTTTTTTCAAGACTCAGTCCTACCGTTGGATTGTAATTACTTCCCTGATAATGAACTTGATCTATTCATAACCCACCCCACCCCAACTGCTGCCACTGCTCGGCCCAGATTCTTAAAACTCAAATTTGAGATCATGAAAGAACTTGAACAGGCCATTTAATTTGATTAACCTCAGTCTTCTATTCTGTAAAATGGGGAGAAGTTATAATGATAGCAAAATCTGCCTTATTACAAGATTATTGGAAGGACTGAAGGAGATAATAATGTCTGAATGTAAACTCCTAAGTCAGCATACAATTGTAAAGTACTATTGCACCTCTCTTTATAGGTAAGGAAACAGGGCTATGGAAGTAGCTATTAGCTGGGAGAAAGAAAAAAAAAGGGCTGGACTTGACTCCTGGCCCAGGGTTTTTTCACTTACACCACAGGGATCCTCTTCACTGAGTGTTCTGAGGGATATCTCCTTCCTTCCCTTCCTTACAATCTTTTCCTCTCTTTTAGACATCTTTTGAAGAGCTGCCATGTCTAGAAATCCTGTATCTTCCTCGGAACAGAACAACAACAGCTATCAAACCAAAACCTCAAATCTTCGAACGTCAGAGAAGAAATGTTGTGAGTCCTGGGAAAGAGGAGGGGCTGCTAGCACACTCGCAGGATTTTATTTTGGGAATATAGTTGTAATCCTAGACTCTGCTGCTTGGTGAGAGTGAGAAATAGTTCTTTGACGTAGGAATTGAAAACAAAGTCTCCAGGGTGGAATTTCCTGTCTGAAACAAGTAGACTTAGTGAAATACCTGTTCTGGGGGTTAAAGTGCTGGTGTAGCCCAGAAGTTTCTTATACCGCTTTCTTTAATTGAATCTCTGTCTCCTGCACACTGGCTTGCTGATAGAAGTTAGAACATGCATTGTGCACGCAGTGAGTAAAACAGATTTGCAGGGTACAATAGTTACTTGGGCTGGTAATGTTATCAGTTTCTCTTTATCTGTTGGTAGCCCATTTTGGGAGGCTGCTGTTTATTACAGCAATTGCCAGGAGGAGCCAGTGCTGCTTGGCATCATTCCTACAGACCTCAGGGGGAATGAACCCTGGCACTTGACTTCTCACAGTATCTGGGGACCTCACTATCTCAGAGGTTTAGCCTTTGCACTTTGCAGACTATTTTCCCAGCAGGTTCCTTCCTTTGAGGACAGCTTTCACATGAACATTTCCATGCCAGTCTTTTAGACGGAGACAGCACGAGGGCTTGCAGGGAGGTGAAACATGCATTCCTAAGCATCATTATAGGTTGCATAGCTTCCCAAAAGGACTGGGATGCTAGTCCCCAGATGTTTTGGGGAATTTCAAGGAATGCTAACTCATGCCCCTGCTTCCGCTTCCGGATTGCACCTTTCCTTTGGAATCCTATCAGTCAGTTCTTCTCACTTGAGTAGTTATATATATCAGCAGGTGGAAACAGCCAACCAGTGTGAGACTGGCAATAGTCTCATGTTCAAAGCTTTGCCCAGAGCCTCGACCTTAATTTCATGCCCTTGTCAGTTTCATGATTAATGACGATAATCTCTGTCCACCTAGCACACATGAGGCCTGCTGGACAGAAGCAACTGGTTTGGATGTGGTACTGGGGTTGGCACACCCCTACAATTAGGGTCTCTTTTCTCTGCCAGGGCAGGGAGCCAAGTACTAAGGGTGAAATACTCCATGAGAGATAACTAGTATAACATGATGTTTGAGTGCAGCCTCTGGGGTTAGACTGCCTGGACTTGGATCCTGGCTTTATTACTTCCTAGCTATGTACCCTTGAACAAGTTGCTCATCCTCTCATGCCTCAGTTTACTCCTTTTTAAAGTGGGGATATTATTAGTATTTCCCCCAAGAGCGATAGGAGGATTAAATGAGTAAATATAGAAAAACACTTAGAGGAGTGTTGGGCATATAGCTAATGTATGTTATTTTGCACAGGTGACTCAATCTGCATGTTGTATTTATTTCTGAAGCATATATAAATGCTGTACTGGGAGCTTACTATTTTAAAGAGTCCTGTGAAGAGTTATTTTTTCAGTAAAGAATGTTTTCTCCTCTTGTTTGACAATATTGTAACCCAGATCTGGGATGTACCTCTTAAAGGGGAATACATTTGTGTTATTAGGTGCTTGGTCTAAAAGAAATCAGAGAGCTGGGGCTGGGGGGCAGCGCTGATGACTATGGGAGTCTCTGACTCTGCATGATACTGTACCGTGTCGGTCTTTCTAGCTCTGCTTTATTCTCCACGCTAGGAATCTCTCCTACCTGCCTTTCTGACTCTCCTGCCGTTTTTCTGCCTTGCGAGCTTCTAATTAGTCAAGGAAGCAGGATCACTGATCTCTTTCCTGTGTTCTAGATTCTAATTCCTACTCTGGTCTCTAATTTCTCCTTGCCAAGCTCTAGCTTCTTCTCCCCCTCCCATGCTCCACTGGAGGCCTCTGGGTTGTTCTAAAGCCACCATGATTTATTTACCCTACTCCCTTCTCAGTTGTGAGACTGTTGTAGCTATAGTCAAAGGAGAGAATACAGTTCTGAGAACGTGTGTTAGTTTGTTTTCTTTTGCTCTGCTACGCACCTGTATTTTGAAGCAGGCTCGCCTGGCTGCTTCGTGTTCACACCAGCAGTTGCTTTATTAATAGCTTAACCTTTATTCCCTTGCTGCTAATTACACCTGTGTTGGCTGACTTTGACTTTGGCAAGTGACTGGGCTTGAGGACTTCAGGGCTGAAGAATGTGACTTTAGGAAACCAAAACCTCCAAAGGAGCATTACTGAGACTTCAACTGCTCCAGGGATGGGGCGAAGAGGGGTGCTGACTGAGGTGCCTTTAAGGTGCTCAGATGACTGGTTTCAGGGCTCTTTGAAAGCCGGAATTCGGGGGGCTCTACATGCTTTTTTTTTTTTGATTTCTTTGATATCTTGAGTAGATATGGAACAGACAAGTCCCTACATGTACCTTTCCCTAAATACAAAAGCAAAACATGTTCATGAAAAATTCAAACAATGCAGAAAGAAAGAAAGTGAAAAGTAAAAAAATCTCCCACAATCTCTCCTGTCTCTGCTAAGTTTGATTCTTTTAGAAATCTTACACTGGTGTGTCCCCTTAATGAAAATAACTTCATACTGTACATATTCTGTCTTGCTGCCATTTCCGTTCTTTAAAAACTGACTATATTGCGGACATCCTTTTCATGTTGGTGAATCCAGATTTACCTCGTACTATATTGTATGGATATGCCAGTTTTCCACCAATGAACATTTAAATTATTTCCAGTTTTCCACCATCACAAAGAATGCTACAGGGAGCATCCTTACACGTCTACCTTTGCATGTTTGTGCCAGCAACTTTTCCTACAGAAATAATAGGATAAGAGATGAACATGTTGGAAATGTTGATCAGTATTATTAATTTGCTTTCCTGAGAAGTTCTGTGTTGTAAGCTGTTTTTAATATTTCAAGATACTTGATGGAAATTGGGCATTTGCAGCTATAGCTGCAATGGTTAACCAAAACATCAGCTTTCTTAGTGTTTGGCTGCAGTTATATGAACTTGGTTATTCCATGCCTGTCAAACAGCAGGAGATAATCAGCAGTTTTTGTGACTTCTAATGAATGAAAATAAGATATCACCAATGAGACATGCTTTATGGGCAGCATATTTCAAAATATTGGGCCTATTTAGAACAAATCATAGAAGACGACCTTTGTCATGAAGAGGATGGGACTCATTGCTTTCCTAGACCACCCTTCAGAATTAGGATGGAGAACATAGTTGGGTTTACCCTGGGGGTCCCTTTGTCAAGTGCAGATTTGAGGCACAGGGACTGGCAGTTGGGACTGAATGGGCAGTCGTGAGACCAGGAGTCTGGTCAGAGCCCTGACCTTGACTTTCTATTGTGCAAGGCTACGGGCAAAACTCTTAACTTCTCTGGGCTTGAGTTTTTCTGTTTATACGAGAGAAGTTATCAAGTCCTCATTTCATCTAAGCAACTTTAGGAAGGGAAAATGAGTTTAAGATTGAGAAAATGAGTTAAACCTTGTGTGAAGAAGGTAGAAAGGAATTTCGAAGTTGAAATGGTTTCCCATTGTATGTCCAAGGTGGGGTACATTGTCTCTGAAATTAACCAGCATGAAGTAGCTACCATTCAAATGAAGACGGTGGCGACAGCAGGTGGTTTTGCTTTTTTAACAGGCAGGACAGACTGTTCCTAGCTTTGCCAGCGAGGCAGTTTGAGATAGGAAGTGTAGTTTAGTTTTGTACTCCGGAAATTGAGAAACCCGGGTTGCAGCAGGTGTGTGTGGGTGTGCGCAGGGCAGAGGTGGGAGGTGTGGAGCAGGAGGGCACATGTGGTGTCCCCATGGCTGGCGTTTTCTCTTGTTCTTGGCGTTTTCTGTCCAGTTTGGTAAACACAGAACAGCTGGTTCACTAGTTGCCTTCAGAGCAGCTCCCAAGTATCAGTTCATTTAAGCTTTACAGGGCCTTTGGGGAAAGTGCCTAATGGGCTGGAAGCGTGGACAGAGCAGGCCTGGCAGTGCAGGTAATGAGCCGAGTCACGGGGGATTGAGAAGCCTGCGGTGCTGAGCTGGAGAAAGTGAAGACTCAGGGCATTTTACTACCTAAACCCGAGGCAGCTGATCCCGTGCAGAGTGTATCTGCCTCTTAGGGGTCAATAATCAGGGCTTAATACTAGCTGAGGCTGCAGGGCAGTGTTTGCTTGCCTTGCACTCCCTATTTGGACAGAGATGAAAATCACTTATGTCGCTCCAGTACTTACCTTGGAGGAACTCCTGCCTAGGAAACTCTCTTCCTTCTGAGGGTGGTTCTCTACCCGGGTCCCTCTGCCTACTTTTCCAGTGAGATCTTTTTACATTTCTTTCTCAACAGTTGAAAGGTGAATTACCTATCCAAGTGCCTCCATTTTACTGAATTGTTTCTTAGTTTTACAGGGCCACCTTGTCCCAGGGCAGAGAAGCAGCCGCAACTAGCAGGGCACCATCCGGAAAGCAGTGCTGGGAAGTGGAAGGTGCAGGTGTTTCTTTCCCTTTCCCATCCCGGTAGGGACTTCTCTCATGGGAGTCGGCAGAGTCAGAGCCCTCCCGGATCATCCTCAGTTAGGGTCTTGCCCCCAGGAAAGTGCTGGCAGCAGTGTGAGTCCCTCTGCCGGTGGCAGGATGGATGGGGATGAGCCAGTCCCTGTGATCAAGCTGAGAATGAGCCTCTTTTTGTGGAGAAAAGCTGCCAGGGAAGCACAAGATCTGGATTCCAGTGCCTACTCTCCCCTTGACTCATCATGTGTCCTTGGATAAGTCACCTGACCTCTGAACATCTAGTTTGCTCCATTTGTCCAGTGAAACTTATTTCTATAGATGAGTATTCCTGAAAGAAGTTATTAATAATTGATTAAGGAAGGGTAGACCAGTGACTATTCATGCATCTCCAGTGTCTTGCTTTTATCTGGGCCATTGAGGCAGGCTGGGCTAGCTCTACCATAAAGCTTCCTGAGATTTATTCAGAACTTGGAACAGGTAGGCTTTGCCTACGAAATCTCACTATTGGTTTAGAAATTCTGGCTTAAGGAGGAGCTCATAGCCTGAGTGCAAAGGCCAAAACAGCTTGAGGCAAAGTTCTTTTTGTAATGGGCAAGCTGATTCTTGCCTGTGGCCTTGAAGGGAGGGGTGAGATCTTCAAGATAGAAACTCTGTTGGACCTATGATAGGGGCCCACTCAGTTCTGCACTGGTAGAATCTCTAGTTGGAAGACCTTCCTTCCTGGCTAGATCATTCTCCTCTAGGCATTCTCATGTTAAGGAGGTGACATGATTACTTTCTAATCCTTGCCACTTTTCCCTCTCTTTCCACCTCAGGTACCTCTGTGAAGACCTCAGACATGTGGGAAAGACATGTCTTGGCTTGGGTACTCTCCGAAAGTCTGTACAACCTTTAACTCTATTTCAGGAGAGTGTGTCTGATATTTCCTTATTTGCCTTCCCTCTCTTCCTGGACCTTTTCCTCACAGGTTTATGAGGATTAAACAAGATTGTGACTGTGAAGGTCCTAGCCCACTGCATAAACTTACTAGGCTCTAGTTGTTTAGTTCTATTTTGTTTCATTGCCTTCTAGCATGGGCGTCCTATATGACCAACTCCCCAACTCTCATCGTTATGATTGGTTTGCCAGCCCGGGGTAAAACCTATGTGTCCAAGAAACTAACACGCTACCTCAACTGGATTGGAGTGCCCACCAAAGGTAGGTGCAGATCATTCCTTGGGAAGGGAAATCTTAGTTCCTGGGCCTCACAGACCTCTGAGAGATTTATTCTTCCTGACATCAAGGTCGTGGGGGTGCTTCTGGCAGAAATAGTGACTACTTTCTAGTTTCCTGGATTGATTCTCTGTTCCTGGTCTTGTCTCCTCTTGGCCTGGGTGGATTGGCCTTGTTTGGAGAGAATGCCTTTGATAGGAATATAAGAATTAAATGAGTATAGGGCTGTACATCAGAGCCCTTGCATGCGCATCACCTAATCTAACCCTATCAATATCTCTGTGAAATAGAGTAGCGGAGGAAATTGAAACTCAGCTGAAGGTCTAGAAAGTCAATACTTGAATCCACCTCTTTTGACTCTTAATCTGGTATTGTTCCCCACGCACCATGGTGCTTTTGTTCATCCCCTTGGCCACTGTGACATCAGGCCAGGAAGTTCCATTTGGTGAGGCCATCATATTTTACTGCTGAAGGATTTGCGTGTCTTCCGCAGTGTTTAACCTTGGGGTGTATCGGCGTCAAGCAGTCAAGTCCTATAAGTCCTACGACTTCTTTCGGCATGACAACGAGGAGGCCATGAAGATCCGCAAGTGAGTCTTGTTCAAGGCCTGACCCCCAGGTCAGGTCTTTCTTGGCCATCATGAGACTAGACGGTTCAGGGCTTTGGTTTCCTCTCTGAAAATATCTTGTGGGGATTTTAAGTGGAAGTTACCTGATGGGCAGATCACCTTGGCCTTGGGTGGGTAAAGAACAGGGCTCAGGGTGATGCCTATGTGCTTGTAGACTGAGCCTATAGAGGGATAAGATCTACGCACTGGGGCAGGGGCAGGAGGAAGATACAGGATGGGGTAAAAACCTCGGTGGGAAAGTTGAAAGATCTAGTTAGGGAAAAATTTTGACCAGTAGAAAACTAAGTGAGAAGGCACCTCGATCCTATGCATCCCTGCTGTTTGTGTCTCTGGCTATGTTTGCACTTAGCTCTTCTTGCTGGTTTCCTTTGCTCTCTTGGCAGACAGTGTGCTCTGGTGGCGCTGGAGGATGTCAAGGCGTATCTCACTGAGGAGAGTGGGCAGATCGCGGTGAGCCTTACCTGCTTCTTTCCTCGCTTGGTTCCCACCCTTCCGGCCACCTGGCTACTCAGCCCACCGTGGGTCTGCCTTGGTTCCATTTCTCTGTCCCTACTCACTTCCCTCGTGTGCTTTCTTCCCAGGTGTTTGATGCCACCAATACCACCCGGGAGAGGAGGGACATGATTTTGAACTTTGCCAAGGAGAATTCCTTCAAGGTAGGACTGACTCTGGGCTGGAGGAAAAGGGATGAGTGGAGGTGGGGGGAGAGCAAGAGGGCTAATTCCAGTGGATCTGCGGCGGGTGAGGACAGGATTGGATACCCGATTCTCCTCTTCCTTCAGTGTTTTCTTTCAGGCCCTTTCTCAGACCTTTAGCCTGTATGGTTGAGGCCCAAGGGGATGTGATAAGAGCTACGTGAGAAGGCCTTGAAGGCCACTTTCATGAAGAAAATCCTGGGAGATGTGGCTGGGTGGGGTAGGTGAGCATGTGCTCTCAATAAACAGCCTGGCACGTTTGACTTGTTTATCACTGCCTTGTCTCCATGTTCAGGTATTCTTTGTGGAATCTGTCTGTGATGATCCTGATGTCATTGCTGCCAATATCCTGGTGGGTGACACCCCTGTATACCACCTCCTTCACCTTTTGTGCCCTCCCTGTATGTCTTTGTGTGGTAGGGGCTGTTCTAGATAATGAAGGAGAAAAATAGACATGTTTAACATGACAGGAGATCTTTTCTGTCTCTTGGGAGAGGAAACTGAGGCTTTGGAATTAGCTGTTGAACGATCTTAGACCCTAGGAATCCTGGCCCTGTGTTCTGGGTATTATTTGGATAATGAGATCTCGATATTAAAATAGATCAGACTTTTCATTATCTCTCTGGGTTGACTTATGGGAAGGTCGTCTGCCCAGCAGGCATCCAGTATTCTGGTCAGTGTTTTATGCATTGAGCTCCCCATGCCTTGTGGGGTCACAGCATAAGACAGTCCCCACTGGATGGGTTGTGCTTGGTTCTGCCAGGTAGATATCTGTGCATGATCTCGTGGTGGTGCTCTCCCAGCAGTGTAGGCAATTGGGATCATCTGGGGAAGAGACTTCTGGCCCTAAGTCAGGCATGGGGGTCACACACCCTATTCTGAGTGGCAATGGGGAGAAATTGGAGCCCATTCTGTCCCAGTAAAGTGCGTAAAGGGGTTGGGGCCCAGGAGCAGCTTCAGCTGTGTGACTGCTTCTGTCCCTCAGCCAAGGGCAGACACATGACTCCCAGTTGTCTTTACTTTCTTGGTTGCCAGGGTCACAGGAGGGGGGGGTGTTCCATGAGTGGGGTGTGCCAGCGTTCCAGTGAAAGGCTACTTTTATGCGCTTCTTTTTCTTTATTTAGCAGTGGCTATTTGTAGGAGGGCTGTTCGGGGCAGACCTCTGCCTGGGCCCTTACTAGCCCTGTGGTTGCAGGAAGTAAAGGTGTCGAGCCCTGACTACCCTGAGCGGAACCGGGAGAATGTGATGGAGGACTTCCTGAAGAGAATCGAGTGCTACAAAGTCACCTACCGACCCCTTGACCCAGACAACTATGACAAGTAAGGTTCAAGGCCATGGTTTGAAGGGACTGAGGCAAAGGTCTCATCCAGGAAAAAAGCCTTTCTCCCTCTGTCCCCTCACTTCCTCCTGATAATCTAGACCTGTAATGTTCGCGTCATTCCAGAGAAACACGGTATGGCTTTGTGGCTCTTATGTGGGCTGCATCTTGAACACCGAAGTGTTTTTTACCTTCAGTATTTTCTCTCTGTTTTCTAGAGCAAGATTTTCCAATCTCAGCATTGTTGGTACTTTGAACTGGAAAATTCTTTGTTGTAGGGGCTGTCCTGTGCATTGTTTAGCAGCATCCCTGGCCTCTGCCCACTGGGTACCAGTGACACCTCCAAGGTGTGACAACCAAAAATGTTTCCAGACGTTACCAAATGTCCCCCTAGGGGCTAGATCACCGCTGGTTGAGAGCCACTGCTCCAATCTATGGCCATACCACCCTGAACACACCCGATCTCGGAAGCTAAACAGGGTCAGGCCTGGTTAGTTCTTGGATGGGAGAACCACTGCTCCAGATCAGTAGTTCTGAACTAGGGTGTTGTAGGACACACCTTGGAGATGTGTCATCCGTTTTTAACCAGTTTTTAATGTTTACTCTCTATATATTATATAATGTTACATATATATTGACACATGTACATATCATAATATTATGACCTAAGATAACACATCATATGTAGTATAATAAATATCGCATACTATGTATATATATCTATATATTATAAGGAAAGCCCTCAGGATCATGCCTGACTCAGAGGAGTGTCTGATCAATGCTAGCCGTCATTACTATGGCACCATCTGTTGGCAACGTGGTATAGAAAATGTATTAACTTGTGTGTGAGGTATATGAGCCACGGCAAAACACCAAGTCTATGTTGAAGAAAGATAGGGTGTACGTGGCACTCTGTGTGAGCGTGGCTTTGTGAAAGAGCGTGCATTCAGGGCAGTTGACAGCTCTGTTCAAATAAGGATACAGACCTGTAGCCAAGCAGATGGGGCGACAGACGTGCGTGGCATGCTTAAATTGCTGCCGTGGGCTGGTTAATGTTGAGTCTTTCAGTTCCTTTGACAGTGGATTGCTTAATGTTTTAAGCCTTTCAGTTCCTTCAAGTGGGTTGCCCAGAAAACTGGTATTTGGAGGTGTCCTCTTCATACAGAGGTCGAAAACCACTGCTCTTGATATGACATAACAGTATATCCTTCCGTTAACCCAAAGTCCTACCTAAAAAAACATTTCTAGAAGAATGTTATATATAATGTATGTGTTTATAGATGTTATCTCTGGTAGTAGGGTGATGGGTGATTTGCATCATTCTTTTTTTCTGGTTTTTTTTGGATTGATTTTTTGAAGCATTTATTATTTTTATAAAGCATTTATTGCTTTTACAAGCCCATGATGGCCACAAAGCAACTGAAAGTGTCTTTGAGTGAGGCTCAGTTAGGTAGAAGCAGACAGTGTGCAGACATCTCTGTCTGTGGTTCTGCTGCCTCTTTCTTCACGGCGTTGCTGCTGGCACCATATGCCGGGTCTTGATCGCCTCGGATGGGGCCTATTCTTCACACTAAGTTCAGGCTTAGCAAAACCTTCAGGTTGTCTAGTCCCTGGAGGGAAACCTGAATTCTGTTTACCATATTTATCTACATTGCATGGCACAGCACAGACACTGAGGAACTAGTAGGGACTGACTAGAAGGAAGTTCAGGAAACTGTGCTTCATCTCGGTTTTGAGGAGTAATCCATCTCCTGCCATTTGGTTCCTTAAACGGAGCGGATGACAGAGGAGAGGAGGAAGAGTGGCTATAAGCCTACAAATCACCATAGAAATCCTTCCCCCCGCAATCCAATTATCAGATTTTTATACCCAGAAAGTTTTTTTTCCTGCTCTGTCCCAGGGATCTTTCTTTCATCAAAGTGATAAATGTGGGCCAGCGATTTTTAGTCAACAGAGTCCAGGACTACATCCAGAGCAAGATAGTCTACTACCTCATGAATATTCATGTCCAGCCTCGCACCATTTACCTTTGCCGGCACGGAGAGAGCGAGTTCAATCTCTTGGGGAAGATTGGGGGTGACTCTGGCCTCTCAGTGCGGGGAAAGCAGGTAAGTAACTAGCCAGCAGGCTGGATTTCCTGGGCTTAGAGTTAAAAGGGCATGGCGGAGGTCATCCCTTTTATCCCCTTACTACTTCTTAAATCCCATTTGGGCTTAGACTGTGGTTTCAGAAAGGCAACTACTCAAGGTGTTTTCCTGCTCATTGCTTCTAGCTCTGTGTGGATAACTTGGAGCCATTTCTGCTGTGATCGTTTAACCGTCAGATATTTATTGGGCACGATTTGTATTCTTAGCACAGTACAGGTTGCATCAGTCAAAGTTCATTTCCTCTTGGGTTTATAGTAACCGTGTAGCACTGTAGCACCTTATCGATTTTGACTGTGGCTATACACATTGCCCATTTCAGGCTGAGTTAGTCTGTGTGTGTGTGTGTGTGTGTGTTTTTCTTTTTTTAATTTTTATTTTCAAACCCCAGTTTTCTCACGCTCTAAGGAAGTTTCTGGAGGAACAGGAGATAGCAGACCTCAAAGTGTGGACGAGCCAGTTGAAGAGGACTATCCAGACTGCAGAGTCTCTTGGGGTGACCTATGAGCAGTGGAAGATTCTGAATGAGATTGATGCTGTGAGTAGGAAGCTCTAAAGGCAAAAAAAAAAAAAAAAAAAAAAAATAGCCAAATAAGGGTCTCAAATTCAGGCAGGAACTCTGAGAAGTCACCACTTGGGCAGTTTTTTCTAGGAAACTAGAAACACAAAGTAGAAACATTGAAGAAGCTGAATCTGTGGCCAATTTGGAGGTTCAGGGAAGAAAACTGCACCCCCAAATGAGATTTCCTTCCTGCTTCAGTTCTTGTGTCAATGGTGGGACCCAGACCAATTTTTGACCCAGCCATTCTGGCACCTGGGGGGAGTGGGGCTAACAAGGACTTGTTTTGTTCCTTTGTATGTTTGCCGCCTGGGAAAAAGAAATAGCCAACAACCCACTTCTTTAATTTCTGCTTAGATCATTTGGTCAGCTATTCACGAAAAGTCCTTCCCAAAGTTTTTCTTGGTCTTCTCTGTCTTTAAGCATAGAAGTAGAAATTTCTTTTTCTTCCTCTCTATCCTTTTATTTCTCCTGCAAGGTCTCCAGTCCCTTCAGTTTCCCTCCTTCCCTGCTTCCTCTTCCTTTTATCCTGTTGACTTTTCTTGGCCTTTGAGATCCCCACGGTAGCAGGAGAAAGTGGCAGGTGAGCTAGAGAAGCTGCCTTCCTCTCTGCGGGGGTCCTCACCCTGAGAGTCGCAGACACCCCTTGACTCCCTGGTCACAATCAGGTATAATGCACAAAAAGACTCAGCACCGTGCCTGGCACGTAGTGAGAAATTAGTATTTTTCAGTGCCATCTTCCTTATTGGGGATGGCGTTAGTGTGAGTCAGTTTACCTCTTTAAGCCAGTGTGGCTTTTTGCAGGGCGTGTGTGAGGAGATGACCTATGCAGAGATAGAAAAGCAGTATCCAGAAGAATTTGCTCTTCGAGATCAAGACAAGTATCTGTATCGGTATCCTGGTGGGGAGGTGAGCCTCCCTCACGTGGAGATTGCCTAGCCCTTTGCTGGGGGTTAGCTTTGGTTTGGGGGAAGAATTGAAATTGATTTTGGGGGGGCTTAGACATTGTTTATCCTCTTATCCTTGAGTCATATTGGGTCCAATTCAGTTTAGGCAGTCCAAATGCCTCATTAATTTGTTAAGATCTCCGGGGAAAAGGATGACAAGACCTCCTTTATGTTGCATATGTTATAGAATCAACATGATCTTCTTTTAGTTTCTAATTTTCATTCTATTTCCTTAATCCCACCTCCACATAAGCAAATGGAGTCACCAAGTAAATATACGGGATATGAATTATTTCCCTATCATCTTCAGTGTTTTAGGCTATTTCCTGGACTCAGTGACTTTATACCCTAGGGATGTGTGGGGCAAAAGTAGATAAAACAGAATGGCAGAGGTGCAGGATGATCCTGGGAGTCTCTTGTTGTCTTATATACTGCCTGTATCAATCCGTGGGAACAAAAAACCCAACACAGATTGAATTCAGACTTTCCCTTCTTGATCCGTAGTTTTCTTGGTCTGAATATTGCTCTTGAAAGATCTGATTATTCTCAAGTGATACCAGGGCTGGGGACAGTTAGGTGACATAAAGTCGCTGAGTATCCAGGAGGAAAGCCCGCTGGGGAAGAAGAGGTAGCCTCTTGACTCTGGGCCCCAGACACTGATGTGGCTGCCAGCTTGCATCTGGCCCCCTGCCAGCCCGCCCCATTCCCCGCACAGTCGTACCAGGACCTGGTGCAGCGGCTGGAGCCCGTCATCATGGAGCTGGAGCGTCAGGGCAACGTCCTCGTCATCTCCCACCAGGCTGTCATGCGCTGCCTCCTGGCCTACTTCTTGGATAAAGGCGCAGGTACAGCTTGAGGGAAGGGCTGGGGAACCCATCCATGGGGAGAGGGCTGGACTCTTGGTGGCACTGGGATCCTTGGCAACCAGACCTTCCCCTCTTCCACTCAACTTCGAGTACATTCTTCAGGCAGCAGTGTGGGGCTCCCAGCAGCCACGGGGTCAGCTACTTACTAAATTCGCTCTGCTGCTGCAAAAACCCCCAGCGGGGGGTGGCTGCTGCTGGTGCTCCTTGATCCTGCCTGGCTAAAGGGCCAGCGTCAAGCTGGTGCTCCTGGCAGCATCAGGAAAGTGGCTGAATATGCCCAGCGTGTCACTCTGACTACTAGGAAGGTGGTATCTTAGAAGCTTCTTCATCCTTTGATTTCCCTGAACTGCTGGGAAGCTTTTGTGGCGAAGCATTACTGGCTTTTGCTGTACCCAGGTGGACCCCTTCCATGGGCCCCTGGCTACAGTACTTATTCCTGTTTTGCTTGCTTGGAAGGATCAAAAATGTCCTTATTTCCTTCCTTAGCTACTTAGAAGCTTGGGGAGCTTCTTTGTTCGTGAGAATTGACTGATGTTTAGGGAAGGAGTTGTACAACTCTAGGTAGTGGTCAGGATAAAGAAAACTTGTTATGAGCTGCTTAGAATCTCACTTCTACTAACTTGACCTAGTCCCTAATGTTAAGATTTCTCCCGTCTGGCCTTTCTGCTTTCAGATGAGCTACCATACTTGAGATGCCCGCTTCATACCATCCTCAAACTTACTCCTGTGGCCTACGGTAACTATGAGCTTAGGGGCTGGCAGAATGTGGGGATCCAGGAAGGTCAGGAATTTTCTCTGAAGGTTGTCTAGAAGTTCAACTTAGACCACGAAAGTTCCATCCGTGCCTTCCATTTTTAAAGAGATGTATGTATATATGTATGTATTTGGGAATACATACATACCTTCATGGTATACTTTCCCATGATGAAACTAAGGAATTTTCTCTCGAGCTTTTCCCCTGATGGCTTCGTTTCTTCCCTCTGTTTTCCCAGGGTGCAAAGTGGAAACCATTAAACTCAACGTGGAGGCTGTGAACACTCACCGTGACAAGCCAACTGTAAGTATTTTCCCACAGGGAAACATGTCAGTTTCCCTGCCACCTTGAGCCTTTGAACCTTTAGCATCAAGAGACTGAGGTTTCTTTTATATATGAAAGGGAAACAGATCCAGAACTCAAGTCCTATGTAGTTTGCTTACTTCCAAAAGGAAGAGATGTTAGAATTATTATTTTTTAATTAATACCCCTTTCATGAGTCTTAACCTTGAAAGTTGACTCCTAGAAATTCGATTAAATATGGCAAGTGTCTGGTTGAAGTGAAGTGCAAATTCTTACCCCAGGAAGGTCTCCATTTAGAAAGCAGAGTCCAGGGGAGCCTATAAAGTCAAGAGACTTAGGTTTGTTCCTAGGTCTGTCCCTGGTAAGCAGTGTGATCTTCAATAAGCCCCTTCCTTTCTTTGAGTCTTTTTCCTGCTTTAGGACATGATACTCAAGGAGCTTCTTACTCTTACAACCCCTTTAGCTCCCTGGTGCTAGGAGACCAGGCCATGTCCCCTGTCCCACGAGAGACCCTGTGTGCAGAGGAACAGGAGTAAGGAAGGCTGTTGTGTTTACAAAGCGTTATTTAACCCATGTGAGTGAGCTTTTGGCTTGGCTTTCATTTGTGTGATGTCCCTCCATTTCCAATCAGAACAACTTCCCCAAGAACCAAACCCCTGTAAGGATGAGAAGGAACAGCTTTACGCCTCTGTCCAGTTCGAATACAATAAGGCGTCCAAGAAATTACAGTGTTGGGAGCCGGCCCCTCGAGCCCCTCAGCCCTCTCCGTGCTCCGGACATGCAAGAAGGGGCCGACTAGCCGAAGACCCAAGTCAGCATTCCAGTGGTGTAACCGTGTGTTTCCTTCCAGCCTTGGCCTCCTGCCCTTGTCACTAATAACCAAGGAGTCATTTAACTTCCTCCCCCAACCCCCACCTCCGACACCTCACCGTTAATCATGACACAGAACCCGAGATCATGTATTTGCAGACCAACTTTAGCTAGTCTGCAGTTTGAAACATCTCCTCACTTGGGGGCAAGTTGGCAAGTTGAGTCTTTTAGGACAAGTCTGGAGGAAGAGGCAAAGGATACCCTCCCCTGGGGCTAAGCATGCCCCATACACTTGGTTCTTCTCTCTGTTCCCTAGTGTCTAAACTCACTAATGTCCTCGTGTGGGTGAAGTGGTGGGGTGTGGGAGGGGTACACAAAAGCCCAATTTTTCTTCACCTTTGTCTTTTTGATGTGTGTTTTCCTCACAGTCCTTACTTGACTGCTTTCTTCCCCCTCTTTCATCTCCCCTTCGGATTGTCCAGTGTGATGCGTGGCATTGTGGTGTCTGTCTAGGAAGGAAGGGGATGGTTGGCGAGAGAGAAGTCCAGCCCAGTGGATGCTTTCTCCAGTGGGCCTAAATGGACCTGGCCTGGGGAAGTCTTTCTTTTTCCTTCTCCCTTCCTCTCCAGCCAGGTCCTGCAAGGGCCAGCCCAGCCTACAGAACATCCACAGAGTAATCGGGAGCTTGCTAGTGGACATAGGGTGAGAAATTTTGCCTCCTTTCCTGAGAAACAATCCTAAGTCTTCGATGCCTTGGGGGAAGCTGGCTCTGAGGATGTGGGAAGTATCTTGGTTTGTGTTTTCAACTTGAAGAGCCAGGCGTAGGTCTTTTGGTATCTGCGGAGTAGGGTTTAGAAGAGTAGGGTGGTCTCTAGCTCTTGTAGGGCTCTAGTAGGGCAGTGATGTCTTTCTCGGGTGGTTCCCAGGTTCTCTGTCAATCTCAGCCACTTTCCTGCCGCAGCCAGTTCCTGTGGGGCTGTTTAGGATGGAGTTAGGTTCAGGAGTCATCACTCATGTTTGAATTGCTCAGGGAAAAAGGCAGAGAAGAGTTCACTAATGCTGCTTTTTATTTTCTAATAATTTTCAGCACATCCTCCTTAAGTTTAAAAACAAAATTTTTCCTATATGAGCAGTTTTTTTTAATATGGACAATTTTTTTTCCCCCAAATATGGTGAAGCTTGATGGTGAATTTAATCTCTCTCATTGGAGTATTCTTGTGTTCGTAAGGAGAAGCTGTCTCATAAAAGGAGTCTTTGGAACCCTGTGGTGTCTAACTCTTGACGGTTTGTATTATCTGTTCACTTCTGTTGTTTCGTTTTCTTTGTAGGGTTAAACAGGAAATGCTTAGAGAAGGGATTCTTAGCCCCTTGGTAGTCCGCAATGGCTTACTCTGTCTCCCAATTTTGCATCCAAAATGTATGAATATATGTACATTTTTCTGAGAGGCAAATTTGAAGTTCTCGTGACATTTTTAAAAGAGATAGATGTCTCCCCACCTTAAAGTTATCAGCTTGTCTTTTAGAGATAACCAGTGAGAACAAGTTAGCTATTTTCCAAGGATATTTTTGTTTTTGTTTTGTTTTGTATGATAATGGAAGACCTTTTGTTGTGGTTCTCATCCAGGAGTGTTCTTAGAATCCCCTTTAGAACTTTTGAAACATAAACAGGCCTGTGTCCGCCGTAGGCTTAATATTGATTCAAAATCTCTGAGAATGGGGTCTGGACATGTGTGTGTTTCAATAGCTTCCCTGATGATTTGTAACTCAGGTTAAGAACTACGCCTTAGAAAGCTGGGTGGAAAAATACTGGAATAGTAATTCCTGGGACAGAGCATCAACCTAGGAATTCTGAATTCCTCATGGTTCTGAAAGGACAGTTCTTTGGAGATATATATTATATTTGAGCAGATCTTAATATTAAATGAAGTAACACCCTCCAAGGCAGGCTGCTGTGTTTTAGAGGGTTATTCTAGGTTTTAGTCCCATCTTTAACCCTTTATATTGCAGGGTGACGTAGAACACATAGCTGAATTACATTAATTGTCGTTGGCTAATAGCTGGGGATTTAAAGCACCCTGGAGAGAGGTTCTGAGGTAGTACCTGTAGAATGATAAAGGTTGTCTTAACAGACAACTGACTCCCAACCTGAGTCCTTTACTCTGTCATAAGTACAATACCATGGCCAGTTTCCAAAGGCTGCTTGCCTAGATTCTTCTCAGAACTGCATCCAAGACATAAAGTACCCTGTTGTTCTGTCGAGATGTTACCTAATGTGTACTTAGTGTCTTTGTTTGAGGGGCTTTGGGCTGGTGGGGGCTGTGGTGGGGGAATGACACACGGAAGTACAAGAAAAGGTCCTTGCCCTGAAGAAGGTTATTTTAAGAGACAGGACGTGTAATTTGTAACGTGAACATTGTCAAAAGAACAACACATCGCGTCTAGAAGTGCTGACCGTTGCAGTGGGGTACAGATCGCTTCTCCTGACTTTTCTCTTGTCCTGTGGCTATAATACTAACAGGGTTGACATGTGGGGGTACCCCCACCATTGCGAGAATGAGATGTGGTCTGGGGGGTATGTGGCACTTTTACAAGGTCTCCTTGTGTACCTTGCTTGGAGGGTGACATCTGTAGCCCAAATAGGCATTCAGTCTTTTCTCCTGCTGCAAAGTGAGAATAATTCAGAGCTAATGAATGAGAAGAGGAAGCACTTTGAGCTAAAGACTTTGGATTTAGACTGTACCCACTCTTAGCATGAGTGGCCTTCTCTAACAAACTAGCATTGTGTTAACCTGTTACAAAGCCCAGCAGTAGAGACAGGCCATTGGGATGTTCATTCTGGCTCTCAGCCGTGCGGATTATTTCACCACTCTCCTGTGCTAGTTTGCGTCCCCCAGAAGAGGAGCTTTGGTGGTCTTGTTATCCTCAGATAGGACACGAGAAATTGGAATTTGACAAGAAAGGGTTTCCACTTCCTTTAGTTTTTAGGTCAAGATCCTTTCAGAGAAGTTCAACAGAAGGAAGCCAGGAGAATACAGAATGGGAAAAAGCTCTTACTCCACATTTTAGGGAAGTCTTACTTCCTATCCTTCCTTTCTAGGCCTTCCTCCCGCCTTCTGTTACTCGGATGTGTATTCGTAGTATGTACACATTACTATGATCGTGTCTGTAGCACAAGTCCTACAGAGACAAAATGGACTTCAGATTACCCTTTGCTGAGGCTTTAAGTTTTGTTATGGGAGAAATAGGTGAAGACATTAGCATTTAATCTACTGGTATAAAATGGGGAAAGGAAAATTACTATCTATTCTGTTTTCTTGTTCTTGTTTCAAAACTGAGTGAGGAAGTCCATGACAGATTTGAAAGAGGAATCTAAAGTAGACTTAGAGAACCCGCTTCTATTCTGTCTCCTAATCCCCAAATTGGAATCTAGCTCTTACTTATTCTTCATATTGTTTTTTGTTTTGCTTTGGTAAAAGGGATGGTTTTACCTTGATTTAGGAAAGTAGAATAAGAAAACTCGTGTATTGTGCTAGGGATATACCCTATATCATTGCTTCTGGTTTTCGTTGTTTGCTTGTTTCCAGATTAGAGTTAGGGATACCGTACATTTGCACTCCCAGACGGAATGGTTAAGTATTCCTTGTTATCATCTGGGTAATCCTCTTTGCAACCCACATTTCATCTTCAGAGACACTGGCATTTTAAAGAAACATATGATATAGCTGTTTGGAAATAAATTCATTTTACAGTTTTTTGTGCATGTGTAGAAGATCTGAGAAACTCACTGGTGCTTAGGATAGCCAATGGACAAAGGGAAGAGTGTCTAGTAATTGAAAGAACTGTATCTGGTTTATGTAGTCTTACGCACATTCCATTGTCTTCATCAAGCCCGGAAGCCGCGCTGTTTGGTGTCAAGAAATTTGATAGATTTACCCAGCTTTTCTAGTATATATTTTGACTTACTTGTGTTTTAAAATATTTTTGTTTTAAAAATATATAACAATTGAGTCAGGTTGAACATTGACAGGTAGAACTCTGACTTCCCCTCAAGGTAACACAGACATCAGAATATTTAATGTATCTGGAGGTTGAATTTAGACTCATACTGTTAAGAAGACTGTCTTTAGCAGGCTCTCTGTGCTGGCTGACTGACAGACTAGTAGGATTGTATGCTGACTCTCTATAGGATCCGTGTGCCGACTGGCTGACAGACTCTGATAGGATCTGCATGCTCACTGACATGCTAGTAGGATCTGTATACTGACTGGCAGACTCTAATAGGTCTGTGTGCACTGACTGACTGACAGACTCTGATAGCATCTATGTGCTCACTGACTGACAGACTCTAGTATTAATAGTAACTGTGCGCTTGCTGACTGACAGACTCTGGTAGCGTCTGTGCGCTGACTGACAGACTCTGATAGCATCTATGTGCTCACTGGCTGACAGACTCTACTATTAATAGTAACTGTGCGCTTGCTGACTGACAGACTCTGGTAGCGTCTGTGCACTGACTGACAGACTCTGATAGCATCTATGTGCTCACTGACTGACAGACTCTACTATTAATAGTAACTGTGCGCTTGCTGACTGACAGACTCTAGTAGCGTCTGTGCGCTGACTGACAGACTCTGATAGCATCTATGTGCTCACTGACTGACAGACTCTAGTAGGGTCTGCGTGCTGACTGACAGACTCTGAGAAGATCTATGTGCTCACTGACTGACAGACTCTACTATTAATAGTAACAGACTCTACTATTACTATTAATAGTAATAGTATCACTGACTGATAGACTAGCAGGATCTAGGTGCTGTCTGACTGCCTCTCATAAGGTTGTAAGTTGACAGTCTACCTGTTTTCTGATTGTACTGATTGGTAGTATATACACATTATTGCGATTTTCTGTCTATAGCATGTGTCTTACAAAGAAAGATACTTAAGCACTCCACACATTTTCTTTATGGGGAAGTTCTGTACACTGTGATTTTTAGTAGACATTTCTTGTACTTTAGTGACAAAATTCTCATCATTTTGTTAAAGATAAAGGTTGTAATCACTTGCGTAGTATTTTATGAACTCAGGCAAGGCAATGCCTGTTAAGAGCCCCAAGTTGTTACCTCTACTTGAAGTCGTCCCATCCAGTCCCCGGCTTTGGGGCAGGACTTCACTTACACCGTCCTTCTCTGAACTGTGTCCTCAACTTACCCTGTTATGGAATGTAGCATTCCATTGGATAGTGCTGCTGTTTTCAGTCTGCCGTGCATTTGGCTTTTACTCCTAATCTAATAAATAAAAATGCAAAGGAAATTTTGCATTCAAAAATTGATTTTAAGAGTTGGCAAAAGTATTCTTTCCAGTAAGCCTTTCCCTGGGTATCTGTGACCAAGATTTACCTACTCAATGTTTTTGTATCTGAATTGCTTATGTACATTTTGTATTACGTTGAAGTAACAAGATCAACTCATTCTGATATGGTGATGGTTTTGCTATGGCAAAAGCAAAGGACTGATCACAAATGGTGCCCTTTGGAGGTGGGTGGGATGGGGCTGAGCTTGAATGGGAACGGGCTGGATTGGGAAGCCTAGGACCAGAGTTCTACTGTAGATCTCCTAGGCACAGCTCTGTTGAAAGTAGAGACATAAGTCTTTAGCAGCATTCTGATTTAATCTGGTGACTCTGATAACCGAATATGCCACTCGGATCCACTTAAGGTGTGTATATCTGTATTCAAAATGTGTTTTTGTGTGGGTGTGTGTGTGTAGAATGGGTAAATAAAATTGTTGAGTAACTTGAACCTACCAGAAGGCTCCTGGGTTTTTTGTTTTGTTTTTTTGGTTTTGTTCCCCACGCATTCCTGACCCCTAAAACTTTGCCTGGTGCTGCACAATAGCTGAGAAGCAGGGAGGTTCTCTGTGTAATGGGAGTCCATGGTGTAGGCATGGCTCTCCTCCACCACCTTCTGGGGAAGATGGGAAGGACATTATGGAAAGCTCCTGAACTTTAGTAGTTGGCTCCTATATAAGAATTAAGAAAACGTTACATTTGACCACACTGTGCTGTGACTCCCATTAGCAACATGTAACTCATATTATCTATTATAAAGAAAAATTTTGGAGAGCTTTTAGAATTTAGTGGGATGTTGCTCCTAAAATATGACCTGCCTGTTTCTAAAGAGATTATGGCCACTGGTATAAAATGGGATTTAACTTCTGGTATGGGAAATACAGGTGGGATTGTTTCACCATTCTCATGTCTTATTCCTTGTTACCCTATCAAGGAGCAGGAGCTCGTTAGAAATGCAGAATCTCAGGCCCCATCCAGACATACTGAATCAGAATCTTCATTTTAACAGGATCACCAGGTGATTCATACGCACATTTAACATTTTAGAAACACTGTTCGCAGGGGAAGAATTTCTCACAAGGTAAAACATTAGACCCCGGTTTATGGGAGGAAGTTGATCTGCTCTGATGACTGATTTCAGAACGAACTGCGGTGACTACAATGGCAGGGACTCTTCTCAGAAGCCATGTAGCTCCTGACTACAGTGTCACTTTTTGGCATGGTCTTTTGGTTGATGTAGCCTACATACTCTCCTTTTTCCCTGAGGGACCCTGACTGCTTCTGCTTCATATCTTGGGTATGTAGCTTATGGTCTAGGTCTAAAAGGAGCACCTGGTCCAACATGGTCACAAGGTCATCTTCTCAGGGAGGAAGGTCTATGACTGTGCCGTTAGCATTTGCCTGACTGCCCTGACTCCCCAGGTGCGCGTGCAGTGTGTTCACACCTGTGCGTGGATGTGGGGATGAGGGGTCGGGGAGCGGGGGTGGGGAGGGATTCTGCTCTACTTTCTTTGTTCGCCCTTGGTGGTGGTGTAATGGCTTTGTGTCTCTTCCCCTCTGGCTCCTAGGCAGCAGACAACATACTGGCAATGCATAGACGCCCCTCCGCGGCAGCCCTCACATTGCTTTCCTCTTGATGTGGAGGCTCGGGCCACACCTCTCCGAGGGACTGGGATCTACTGAAAAGCTTGGGATGTCAGCTCCACAGAGGCTAGAACAGGAAGTTAAGTTGGGACTGAACATTTGGGGCCACCAAAATGAGGCCTGGAAAACCATCAACACATCTCCTCCCCTCACGCCTAATGGGAATATCTGTTACATTGAAAAACTTAACATCCCTGTGCCTCAAAACGTTTAACAGCCTCAACTGATTAGTTTGTATCATCTCTTTGCTGAGTTTGGCCCACGTTGGCCAATCGCATTCTGTTTAAGCATTTAACATCCTGCCTGTGACTATCCACATCCCCTGTTGGCTATTCTTTGTCTAAAGTGCAAACGCACCTCTCAGTGTCCAAGCGAGAGGACCAAACTCCGGAAAGCCTTTTCTGTGCAGTAAGAGCTGGTCTCTTGCGTCCATTCCAGGCGAGTAAGCTGCAGTCCCATGCAAATATGCTAGCAGTCACCTTCTGCCACACTGGAAACAAGGGACTAATCACCAGGTGAATGGAGGGTATCTGAGAAATTCGGTCCCTGGAGCATCTCTTCTGCAGTGATGGAAGAGCAGTGTCGGTAGCAACCTTTTCGTTTAGAGAAGTTTTTCTTGTTCCAGGCCCTCCAGGGCAGGATCGGACTGCAAGACTCCCCTGAATGGGTACCCATCTTCTAAGTTCTCTTTTGTAGCTACTGTATTTTCTGCGTGATGCATGTGCCTCTCTCATAGATGAAGACTGGGCTGACTTAATCCTCCTGAGTGGTTGGGAGTGTGGATTGGAGAGAAAAGTAAGGTACCATTTATGTCACATGAAGAAGGAAAGAAGGCTCCTTGGGATCAACTCTATGGGGGAATCTTTTGGTTTCAAAACAGGTGGAAGGAGACATGCCCTTCCTCAGGATCTGTCACTGCAATGTGGCATCCAAGAGAGCCATGACTGCCACTTCAAGAGGAGCAGTCTTCTGAAGCCTGACTCTTAGCTAGTTGTCACTGTTGTGGTCTCTCTTGTAAAACTTCAGGGGAACCAGGGAGAACCAAGGCCTCCATGCACTAGTCATTTGGTTTCCCTTACAGATAAACTAGATAACGCTTCCCTACATCAGTGATTGTCAAATGTGCAACTGTGTCTCTGTAAATGCAATTTTAACATGTCACTACTCCTGCAGGGGAGTGTGGGATCCCCAAAGGATATTGTGTCTTACAAGCAAAAAAGAATAATATGTTTTTAGCTTTAAAATTTTTTTTTTTCCTTTTTCACTCAAATGCCACTTGCTGGGCAAAAGGGTGAGTAGCAAAAAAAGTAATGAAATGCAGCTTCCCCAAGTGGTTCCTTTATACTGTGGGTGATACAAGACTTGGTTACCGAAGATGTGATGAGCTGGACTGCAGGCGGTTCAGCATCTAGCAACTAGGAGCTTATTTTATACACACAAAGCTGCCTTCAGAAAGGCGCCTTCCTGCTGAGTAGCAGGTGATTTCATATGGCTGCTTCTAGCATGCTGTACTGTAATGATTTTGTTCTCGTGATGTGGGTTTCTCTCTGCATCTAAATATACTGTCTTGATGATCAGACGTTTTTATTTAGTTATTTATTCTGTCCATGTAAGACATTTTTAAGTCTGCATATCACCGTTTGCATGTATTCAATCAGAATGTAATGTAATTTATATTGTCAGTCGTTTTGGTAGAGATTTAGATAGCTTGAGCTTTTAAGTCTAATGTCATAGTGTTACCTTAAGTTAAATTTCCAGCATATGGATATCTGTCTTCTGTAAAAGGATAATAACAAAATATTAAGGGATAGTGAAGTTTTTTGAATACTTTTTTTCTGATTGATTTTTATTATAAGTATAAACCAAGAGATCGATCCATTTTTCTGGCTGAACGTTTATCTCCTGGATAAATAAAATCATGCTAAAATATGTGAGTAATATGCATTGCTTTTGTAATAAGAAAATATAATAAAAGTTATTTTTAATTAAAAATGCAATTTTTAAGATCACACACAAAATGAGATAACTTTTGGTACATTATATGTATATAATATTAATAACATTGTCCAAAATATGTTTGAAAGTAGCTTCTTTAAAATGATTTTCAAATTATTAAGTTGTGTGTATATTTCCGACTAGTAGTTTTAACTGGTGACTCGTACCTTTTTCAGGTTTCACTAGCATTTCATTCACCTACAATGATATCAGAAAGAGTGTGACTTCCATGAACCTCAGGATAGGAAACCAGGAGCTCGGTGGTAATCTCCACACCCCCTTCTCCATTTCTCTCCTTTGACATGTAAAAGAAAAAACATCAAGTGACATCCCTTTGATACTAACTTTTAAGCAGATGAGTGGAATATATGAGATACCAAAACACTTTTTTTTGGACACTGGAATATTTGAAAATTTGAGTTTTATTGAAATTTATCAATTTATTGAATTGATTTTAATGAGACAGCATCACTGTCATCATGGAGAATAGTATTTTCTTTCTCTTAAAAACATCAAAGCACAAAATCTTTCTTCTTTTATTCTCAACAAGCCAATGCCAGCTACATTACTTCAACCATTCACAGGGAGCAACTACTCCCTTCTGAATTCTCAAAGGCATTTAAGTGCCTTTTTTGGTTGTATACACTACTCTACCTGTGAAAACCAGGTTAGACTCTATATTTTAAGCAAAATAATTTCAGAAGTATAGGAACCCTTGAGAGGCAGCATTCCAGATCTAATGGGGCCTAACTTCAAAAGGTTTCCTGCCCTTCACCAGCCTCCAGCCTACATTCATGGAATAACTAGTTTATCCACTTGGGTTTCCTTCATTAGTGATGTGTTTGCCTCATTGTTTACATTTAGTTTTCACTTCCTAGGTTCCTCCCTATTCATTCACTGCCTTTTTAGAATTTATGGATGGCATGGGGAACAGTGTCAGGGTATGATTTAATAAGGTCTACTAAATATTCTTTCCTGAATTTAAATTCCTGGGTCATTTTACTCAAACTCAGGCTGTTTGAGATTAAAGTTGGTTTCAGCTGAAGGTGTCAGCAAGTGTAAAATAACGGCTCCTCATATATAGCAGAAGGGTATTGTCTCCCCAGCAATGAAGCGTGGACATAAGTAGTCATCAGGGACCCAGGTCCTTCTGTCACATTAACTCGTCCTACTTAAAATGTGTTGGGTTCTACTTGATAGAGTGAGATGGCTGCTCCAGCGACGGGAGACAAGCCCGCATTCCAGCCAGCTGGAAGGAAGAAGGCAAGAAGGACAGACCAACTTCTTTTTTTTTTTTTTTTTTGAGACAGAGTCTCACTCTGTTGCCCGGGCTAGAGTGAGTGCCGTGGCGTCATCCTAGCTCACAGCAACCTCACACTCCTGGGCTCAAGCGATCCTCCTGCCTCAGCCTCCCGAGTAGCTGGGACTACAGGCATGTGCCACCATGCCCGGCTAATTTTTTCTATATATTTTTAGTTGTCTGATTAATTTCTTTCTATTTTTAGTAGAGACAGGGTCTCACTCTCGCTCAGGCTGGTCTGGAACTCCTGAGCTCAAATAATCCGCCCGCCTTGGCCTCCCGGAGTGTTAGGATTACAGGTGTGAGCCACCGCGCCCGGCCAGACTGACTTCTTTTAATGATATTTCCTAGATTTTGCATATATATTTATGCTTACATCCCATTGGACAAAACTTAGTAAAATGGTTATATATAGCTGCCAGGCAGGCTGGACATTTTTTTTTATTCCACGTGGCTTTGTACCAGCTATAATTGCAGTTTAATTACCAAAGAAGAAGGGTGGCAAGTCCGTAGGGCTATAAGAAGGTAAGCAGTAGTCTTTGAGGAGTCGAGTTGCAATACTTTGTAAAGGAGGAAAATAAATTACTTTTCCTTCTACCTTCCTAGGTTCTCTGGCTGGGGCCCTGCAAATTAGACTGACAAAAAAGAGATTAATAAGAGAAAAGCAGTTTGTTAATGCATGCAGCATACATGCATTACTAGGCATTTTCTAGTAGATCCTCTGGAGATTATCAATTCCATAGGGGTATGCAACTTTGATTGACTTTCTATAATAGTAACTAGGCTCTTTAAGAATTTACAGCTCTTTAAGAATAGAGGTTGGCCACAGTGGCTCACGCCTGTAATCCTAGCACTCTGGGAGGCCAAGATGGGAGGATCGCTTGAGGTCAGGACTTCGAGACCAGCCTCAGCAAGAATGAGACCCCATCTCTACTAAAAATAGAAAGAAATTAGCTGGGCAACTAAAAATAGGAAAAAAAAATTAGCTGGGCGTCATGGCACATGCCTATAGCCACAGCTACTCAGGACGCTGAGCCAAGATGATCACTTGAGCCAAGGATTTGAGGTTGCTGTGAGCTAGGCTGACACCATGGCACTCTAACCCGGGCAACAGAGCAAGACTCTATCTCAAAAAAAAAAGAAAAAAAATAGAGGTTAATTTGTAGCAAATGTATAAGCATGCAAATGATCCTTATCTGAGAACAATGCAAATGATTCCTGATAGTAAAGCAAATGAATTTTGTCCATTTTGTTTCAATTAATTTCCATCAGATAGAAAAGCCAATTCCAAATATTACAGTTTGTTACTCTATAGAATATTAACCAGTTTCGCATCTATTAGAAAAGTCATTTCAGAATGCTTTTGACTATATAAATCTCTATTCCTCAAATTCTTTATTGAACCAGTTATAGCATTTTAATGGTTCCTCATTAATCAATGAGTTGAATATAATCTTTGACACATTCATTTAATATTTACATGAGTATCATGTTTTTAACTTTTTGAAAATCGTACTTTAGAAGGTGCTTACATGATGGTAATGTACGTATTAGTTGAGAAAAGATAAAATATGAAAAAACGTAAGGCAGTATACAATAAATGATAAATGATCAGTGTGGATTTCGGGGGCTGTTGTAGACTGTATTTCTGGATGACTGTATTTTTAAAAATTTATTTCTGCATTTCCTTTATTCATCTAAGCAGACAACTCTGCTTTGCAACATGGGGCACAGTGGAACAGAGACACAAATGAGGCACAAACCCTGTCCTGGAGTTAATGGCTTGTGGGAATATTTGGGAGGAAGAAAACTTTCCTCTCTTATATTCAGTGACTGAAACCTGTGGATTAAATTAACAAGAGACAGATTAACAGGAGAGAAAAAACCTGTTTATTTACAGATGCAGTATAAATACATGTGGGAAAACTCAGTGATGAGTAACTGAAAGCGATGGTTAGACTCTGGGGTTTACCATCTTAATAGGGGCAGGGAAGCAGGAGAAAGGCACTTGTAGGAAAACCAGATGACTTTTCGGAAAGATGAATGGGTTTTCAGGAGAACAAACAGAAAATAAGAATGTTTGTACTGTTTGTCTATAGAAGTATGAGTGTCTTCTGTCTCCTTCAGGGCCATAAAACTCTCCCAGAGAAGGAATTTGGGACAAGTTTTACCTAAGTTTTCCCTTCTGGGAGTAGATCTGCCCTGAAGAGGAATTTATAGCAACCTTATTTCAAAGAAGCTGGTGCCTTTAGTCAGATAAGAGAAGCTGAAGAAAGCTTTTTTTTCCCTGCATCATTGAATCTCAAGTGTCTCCAGCTCAAAATAATCTTTATGCCAAAGTGGAATATTTGGGGGTGGCATATCCTGATTCCCTTCGGGAGGAAGACAGAAAACAAATCATGACAACATAATAACAATGGTTAGAAAAGAGAATAACATTTGAGACCTTAGTGTGTCCTTAGATGCTTTATTATTTTAATAAAACCTAAAATTTTATAGGAATTTTAACCCAATTTTATAATTAGAGCACAGAGAAGCAACTAAGTGCTATGATAGTCATGAACATGCTATGGGAGCCCCAAAGCAATTTTACATGTTTTAATTCTGAAGACCAAAGTGTTCCCCTTACCTCTGTCTTCATGCATTCGGTTAACTCTGGATTCAGGCCAAATCCTGCCCTAGAAAGAGCCACCAAGTGGGAAGCCTGGATTAGCCCTGGCAAATAAGGATAATGCGTCACTGCAGGGCTTTGAAGCTCTCAGGTTTGGAATCAGGACCAGCTCCTTGCTGGGAAGCTACAGATCTGGAGGGACACAGACAGGTAAGATTAGTTTATTCCTCTGAGCTTTTCAGTCTTCAGTGCTGCTTACAGCCTTAGGAGATCTGGTATTTGGGGAGTGAGGGGGACGATAGCACCCGGAGGTGGAGCTTACCTGGGAAAGCGCAAGGGAACGGTACCCTGTTCTCTTCCCCCAGTGCTGGCGAGAGTTGCGGAAGGTGGACTGTAAACACTGGCAAATATTGACAGAAGTCAAGGTCCTGGCAAGACCATTTGGCCCACATCTGTTGGCGAAGGATAAACCTGCAGTTCAAAACGACTGGTCAACTGGATTTGCATTCCCGGAAACTGGGAAATTTCTGAAACTGAGTTTTAAACCTGGCAGCACTTTTACCCTTCCCTTGTGTCTTTGCAAAGTCTCTCCCCATACAATTTCCTTACTGCTGTTCTTATTTCCTTTCGTAGGATTTTTTTTTTTTTTTGCGTTTTTCTCCAGAAAAAGGAAATCAATATAACCTCCTCTCTAGGAGGGAGGTGGTTGATCTGGCCTTAAGCAGGGTTAGAAGCTCATTTCACTCCAAAGCAGGTGTCTGGGCTGGGTTAATTCCAGCCTGGGTCAAGCAATTGATCACCAGATGTTTTTTCGGTTTGCGTGCTGTCTTGCGGTTGTGAGGCTGATTTCTGCTTCAGACGGTACGTATGCCTTCCTTAAACTCAGCTGACAAGGCATTTGATATCTGTTTGCAGAATTCTGTCTAGAGTTTTAATGAAATTTAAATTTATGATATTTCTTTTATCGAAAAATCTCAAATGACCAATGCTCTGTGCTCAATAGTGTCTTAGTATATATTTAATGATGATCCTGGTCTGGGTGGTTGTGGTTTACCTTCCCTTTCTGTTCTGGGAGCAAAAAAAGCACCAATTTCAAAATCCTTGAGAGGTCTTACCTGTAATAAACTCCAGGACTGCTATTTGGGAAGGCGATTGTTTGCTTAGGAGTGGACAACTTGTGGCTGAATTTGAGTGAAATCCTGTTATCCTTTTGGAAGTAAAACTTTGGAAATCCTTGGAAAGGGAGGGCCATAGATGGACATAGACATGGAAAAGGACAGGAGTCAAGAGCAACACTCCAGCGAAAGGACGCGTGGATGGCGGCATCTAAGAAGGGCTTCCTTAAAGCACGTGCTATGCTGAGTGGACCTGTTTTCTCTTTCCTTCCAGCAGACAGCTGTTCAGAACCTCCCCCAGTGGACAACAGCATATTTGTTGCAAAGGAGGTAGAAGGACAAATTCTGGGGACTTACTTTTGTATTAAGGGCTATCACCTGGTGGGAGAGAAAACCCTTTCTTGCAATGCCTCTAAGGAATGGAATGGCCCCACTGCTAAATGCCGCTGTAAGTTGATCTTTCTGCTTCTTTGCCCAAATTGTCATCTCGTTATATCCTTTCACATACTAATTCCTGTAGGCCATGGTAAAACCTTATAAGAAAAAAAACTTTTTCAATTTCTAAGAGTCCACTTTTAAAGCACTCTAGCGGTGGAACTTCTCTTGGAATGTACATGATCAGCTCTTGATCAGTATTAATTTAGTTGAATTAATAGAATCAATTATACCTACAAGAAGGAAATAATTTCCATATATTAAAACTACTTTTCTTGATGTAATTTGTTTAATCTTATACTGATTTAAAAATTTTTTTATAGTATGGAAAATTGAAAATATATACAAAAGACAGAAGAGTCAAGTTAATTCATATATACTCATCACATATCTTCATTCGCTATCAACACATGACTAATCTTGTTTCGTCTATGTCCTCACTTTATTATTTTGAAGTCAATACATCATATCATTTTATTTCAACCATCATACAACATTTGAACTAGGGAAAAATTATGTTCTCAATTTACAAATGTGATACTGAGATCCGACTGCTTAAGGTTATGAAACTCATTTGTGGTATTCTCTGTAGAGATGAGAATAAAGAGTAGATATCCTATTTTTTTTTTTTTGAGACAGAGTCTCGCTCTTGTCCTGGCTAGAGTGCCGTAGCGTCAGCCAGCTCACAGCAACCTCAAAGTCCTGGGCTCAAGCGATCCTCCTGCCTCAGCCTCCCGAGTAGCTGGTACTACAGGCATGCGCCACCATGCCCAGCTAATTTTTTCTATGTATTTTTAGTTGTGCAGCTAATTTCTTTGTATTTTTTTAGTAAAGATGGAGTCTCGCTCTTGCTCATGCTGGTCTCGAACTCCTGAGCTCAAACGATCC